>JAOVYU010000004.1:7409278-7421868 GCA_025674565.1 Synodontis membranacea
GAGAGAGAGAGTGAGACTTGAGATATGTCCACATTAATAGGTTTTGGTTTTCAAACAGCTTTTTATCCAGACGAGCGTTTTCACTCCATATCAGAAATGATTTACTAACACACCTGAAGTCTCGTATCACATGACTGTTCACTTCCACTGGGCATGAAGGTGCTGGTATAAACAGGAAGCAGATTGTCTAACTCTGCAGTTGGTTGCTTAGTTGCAGATCGCTCGAATAACAGCTTGCCTCCTGCACATGTAGGCCTTTGTATCGTTACAAAATGCAGAATTTAACTGCACAACAGTCGCTAGCGAAGGTCAGCAATGCTTGCAGTTCCATTTTCCAAGCTGCATTGACCACTTTTACTACTGGAAAAGGAGCACGTAATAGGAGCGTGAGGTGGGTACTGGTAGCTCAGTGGTTAAGACACTGGACTATTGAGCGGAAAGTCATGAGTTAAAATCCCAGCCTCACCACGACTGCCACTACTGGGCCCTTGAGCAAGACCCTTAACCTTTATATGCAAGTCGCTCTGGATAAGGGCGTCTGCCAAATGACATAAATGTAAATGTAATGTAACTGAATCAGGTAAAGATGCATCGTGACGGATAAGACCCAATCGACAAGTCTCCGTTTTCTCTCCGAAGATGCTAGCTCAAATAACATCAGACCTGCCAACCCCCACGAGAAATCATTTGAAAAGCACCCTTTGGTGCGACTACAAGTGTCCTTCATAGAAACTGCGAAACGGTTCCACACTGCCAAACTTCTTATAATCCTTTTCTATATAAAACCAAGTAAAGGTCAGTTTGGCAGGTGAGTAACGTCTCTGGTGTCTAATGACCGGAAAACACCGCAGCTCATAGCTGAAATGTTAGATAAAGATTAGTCGAGACCATAAATAGGATGAATCATCGCTGAAGACACTATCGGGAGAGAATGGGGGCTGTGGTTGCGTAAAGGTCACCCCTGCCAGGAATATGAGCACCAACTTATTCTCCATCATCCGCATTAAAGCACATAACCAGGCTAGTCATGTTTTGAGTTAAATGATGTTAACTGCCACTTTCTTTGCTTAGTTATTTGGACATTCAGGTGAGCATAACGGAGCAGACTAGTGGGCTAGCATGTGAAATCATGATTAGTCAACCCCTGGAGCAACAAATACTAGGGCTGCAGGAATCTGGGGATTTTTTTTTTTCTTTAAACATGGAAAAACTGCAACTGAGCACAACAGAGCATGGCTTTTACGACACATCAGTATGATGTTAACACTCCGTACATGTGCTTCTTATCATCTGTATGGAAACGACTCAATCACATCAAACATGCCGACTTCCTCACGTGTTCTGATGGAATCGACGCGACTGGACGTGGAATGTGCTTCCAGCTGCCGGGAACAAGCTGCAAACCTCACAGATCTAAGTAGAAGGCTTGAAAACGAGCTCTTGCTCTCCTGAAGCACATCAAAGGGAGTCTCACTCGACTTGAAGTGTGTCCCTCGGGCTCTGTCTTCAGACAGGTTTTAATAAAGAGACAAAGAACCTCATGCTGATAATTACACCCTGAACACAAACTATAAATCTGTGGAAGGTGTTAGGCAGCAGGGAAAAGCGAGCAGTCGGGCTGTCACCACATGATCTGAGAAGTATAGAGTACTCCTCTTTATTATATTTCAAGAAGGAGAGAGAGTGTGTGTGTGTGTGTGTGTGTGGTGGGTTTGCTTGACTGACCTTACTGTGCCAAGTGTGTAAACAGTAGTAAAACACACTTCCTGATCCTTGCCTGCTAGCCTCTTAAATCTGTCCATCTTTTTCTCTGGGGAATTTTGTTACTTCATGTGAGATCACATCGAAAGAGGAATAAAACGCAGCTTTATTGAGGTCATATAAAGCAACAAAAATCTGGTCATTTTTAAATTTTTACAGGCGTTATTCTCTCTCATGGGAAAGCTTGAAACGTGTGGGATGGGGTGCAGCAGTTAGCACGGTTGTTCCCGTTTAAGCGCTTGATCACTGCTGATAAGAACATTTACGTGATTAAAACAATCACACGGTAAGTAAGTGCTCACTTGCTGTGAGAAAGTGAACTAGTGCTAGAGCTTGACTCAGACTGACTTATGTTTACATGGTTGCAGAATTAGTTTCCATACATTAGCTTCAGAACAAAGCAAACAATGTTGGAAGTACTTTTGGCTGACCGGATAAAGTTTGGAGTGATTCTGTAAACCTACTGAACTATACACGAGAGTTTCGGAGACACCGCATTAGACGTGCCTGTGGAAGCCGACTAGATGATTCTGGGAATTTTAGCCGAGCGACTCCGGAAAAAATGACTTTCCCGACTTTATAAAGCCTGTTGTGTTTGTGTCCTCAACAAAACCTATTTGTAGCAAAGTTTTCAGATGTTCTGCATTATGGATCGGATTACCGATCGACTATAGATCGGAATTAAATCTTAGCTTGTCCCAGGATCCACGGCTACTAATTTTTCTACCCGTTTTAGCTTTTACGCACCTGCAGTGTTTTATAATGAACTTAATCGGTCCTACTGTTACAAAATAGGAAGAAATAAGTCATTGTAACCATAGCAACCCGGCAACCGGGTTGTAGCAAACCGTAACATTCATCGTGGCTATTATTTCATATACACATAATAATAATAAACTGCACATCTACTCCTTCAGCTACTGACGGTGTTTATGCCTTAAGCTCATTGTTATGTCTTTGAAAAAGTTTTGACTATCTGATCAAGTTGAGAGCGCGAGAAAAGCGGTTTGTGTATGTTGGGAGGTAAAACGGGAGGTGACGTATGAAAAGGGTTAAGGACCATGGAACAGGCATAAAGATTTCTCAGGACGTTTTCTTAACACGAGCCATTTCCTGTGCTTCGGTGACTTTGTACGGAACCTGTTTTTCTACAGTGTGGTCACATGAAAGGGCGTTTTTTTTTTCCAATTTACTTCTATTAGGTTCCAACTCCCAAGACTGCTTCTCGTCTCCGTTCCCTAATGCACTTATATAATGCTAAACGGAACAATCGTGATTTTGCCGAGTTCTCCCTGGTGACCTTTTTCTCCGACCGCATCTGCAAAATGAAACGGATTTACTGGCAACGACGAATCATAACTCCTGGAACACCAGACAGTCAAAATAGAAACGTTTCCCCCAAAGCTTTGGACAGTGTTAAAAAAAGCACCGATACACACCACTTCATTTATTTCTTTGTGGTGAGCTCCCTAGTTGTGTAGTAAAATGCTGCATTTTGGTTCATCGCGCTCAGATTTGTGCAAACTGCTCCGCACTGCTCTCCACCTCCTCACCATCTGAGAGGCAGGGAGGACTTCCAGTTCTGCACACTTTATTGATTCCTCACACTTTCCTTTCAAAACCTGATTTTCCATTACGCCGGCTTCAAACACAAGAGCGGAAGTCTGTCCTGTGATGCAAAGCAGACATTAATACAGATAACCAAACCAAAAACCGACCACAAACAGTAACACGACGACAGATTCAACAAAAACCACAGATAATCAGAAAACATAAGTAGAACTGAACACCGAAGCTGACGACAATAATGACTCCGCTACCTTGGTACTAATTTGTGTGCCTGAAGTATGCTTAAAAATTAATGATGCACCGATTGCAATTTTCTTGGCCGATTCCGAGAAGCGATTTTTTGTAAGTGCGATCGGCCGATAGCGATTTTTCCGATACAGATTTTTTCCCCAGATAACAGAAAATTAGAGCTGCTGCGAGTAGTCGACGACATCGACATCGAGGAAAGTTACTTTCCCTGTTTACTAGCTACTTTTATAATAGTGACATAATAATGGCAGCTCTACAGTAAATACAAACAAAAATCTAATTTTCTTTAATATAAAGCTTTATTTTCATAACAAACTTTCTTTACAAATCAGTCAAGATTTGATGCGCCTTCTACTGTAAATGCATGCCTCACAGACGTGCTGAAATGTCTGTCATTTGGAATTTCTTTACTTTGTATAGAAATATATATACTTTATATCTGTAGCTCACTGTAGCTCACTGCACCTATTATTATTTGAAAGCATATGTTAAACTTTAGTTGTATTTGCATTATATTGAGCTTTATCGGGGGTTAATGTATTTGTTTATTTATTACATTTTATTTATTTAAATTTGTAAAGAAAATGTGTAATGAAAATAAAGCTTTATATTAAAGAAAATTAGATTTTTGTTTGTATTTGCTGTAGAGCTGCCATTATTATATGTCACTATTATAAAAGTAACTAGTAAACAGGGAAAGTAATTACTGCTTTACATTAAAAAAGTTGAAACCCTTTTTTTTGTGTCGATGTCGTCGACTACTCGTAGCAGCTCTAATTTTCTGTTATCTGGGAAAAAATCGGTATCGGAAAAATCGGTATCGGCCAATCACACTTACAAAAAATCAGTAATCGGAATCGGCCAAGAAAATGATTAATAAGGATAGAAAGCAATGAGGAATATGAATCTTGCTGGGCCTCAATGCTCGACTGATAAACTACCTAACGCTTGCTTTTACAGAGAGTTTTGATAAATAATTAAAGATGTTTACTAGGCCACAATCTTACGTAACCTAATAGTAAAAAAAAACAAAAAAACAACCTCTTTAGTTTTAGGGTTCATTCCTTTACAAAAAAAGTCCCCTGCATGCAGAACATCCGATGCTGTTTAACACAAAAACCCAGGTTTATTTGCTTTAGAGACCTTTTCAGACTGTCATTTACAATTATTAGTCGACGTTTGGTTTTATGGCTTAATTATAGTGTTTTATTTATTTATTTTTTCAGTATTAGACCAAACTCTTCGAAGTGAGTTAAAGCTTGCCAGCTTGCTATTTTATTGGAGACCCGAGCTATCCTATTTCCTTCAGTCTCTTAAATGTTTAGTCATTGTTGCTGAAGGTATCCTCATATATCTGCCAAGGTGTGCCCAGGGAGAGCATCTTAAACCCGTCACCTCTCTTAATCTACAGCTGTACTTTAAACAGTACAGAGCACTTCTGCAGGCTCATGCCATCCCTCACTCGTATGTGTGTTTTCTCGCATTTACTTTCTGGTTGCCCCCAGACGCAGGTGCTAAAGTTCCCAGGCCCTGCTCTGCTCTGCTTTGGCTTTGAGATGTCTGGCCTCGCTGACATGGTAGAAGGCAGTGCAGAATTGGCACAGCACTGCATACCTTTATGACGAGGAATGCTATGGATTTGTCCTCCCTACGCTTTCAACCCCGATAAAGAGGTCAGCGTAAGAGTATGTAATGCTGAACATCTGCGACTCCGTGAGTGTTAACTGTCAATCGGAGAAACAGACAAACCAGAGACCCAACAGCAAACCCTAACAGAGAACAACAACGCAGAAAACCCAAAAACATTAACTCAGCAGAAAGGGGAGGGACTTATTGAGTCGTCACATGATGGATGCTGATTGCAAGTGGCGCATCACAAGGAATGAGACGTCTTGATGAAGGTTTGGTTGCATATGAAGTTACTTACGCTATTGTAGTGAGGAGAAATGATTTCTTACGAACATCTCGTATTAACGAGGGGCAAGGTCGGCATTTCCTTTTCCGTCTTTCAACTCTCTCAGACTGAGGTGCTGTTGCCAATCAGAAACAAGCATGTGATGCTCAGTAAGGTTGTACGCTTTCTCTTTTGAGTTATACTGATTTCGTATCTGAATTTGATGTTTTGGGGGGGGGGGGGGGAGGGGTTTGCCTCTAGCGCTGGGCGGTGAAGTCATTATGTTTTCATTTTTCCATAAGTCAGTCCGAGATTCTTATTACAGTGATATCGCAAGTACGAGTGGTTAGATGTCTATCGTTTATACGGAATTATCATTGTAAGCAGGTTAGATTTTGGAATTGTGTTGCATTTAAAGCTTGGATTAACATTATTGTTGACATGTTGAGTTTATGTCACTTGGTGAACTATTAGGAATGTGGAATTGAGGACACCATCTTGGGATCCTGAGTAGGAATTCTGTCTGAAATAGGTTTTCTTCAGTAGCGCACTTCCTGTTTAGAGCGTTTTTAACAGGGATGCACCGATCGATCGGCCAGCGATCGGAATCGGTCGAGTTTTGGCCTGATCGGTGACCTGTGATCACTCACACGTATTGCCGATAGACACGGCCACTGCCAAGTGTCAACAGTACCTGGTCCTGACACAGAAGCATCTGCAGGAAAAAGTCATGTAGTCTCCTACTTTCGGTACACGAAAGAATACTGAAGGAGAATGCTGAGGCAGAGCAGCTGCTGGTCAGTCCTTCATCTGTGCAGCTGCAGTTGTACCTCTCTGAGATTCCAAGCAGCAGAAGTGAAAACGCATTGATTTACTGGAAAATCAACAAAGATCGTTTCCCTGCACTTGCTTCACTTGCCCGAGCCTACCTCTCTGCCCCATGTACAAGACTTGAGAGTGAGCTCTTGTTTAGCTTGGCTGGAAATGTGGTAGATGAAAAAGGAAACAGAATTTCTGGTGCTTTTGTTTAGCAAAATAAACTTGCCATTAATGTTCAAATAGTGGCATTTTGTCATTATATGTTGCTGAGACAAAAAGGTGCCTTGTTATTTTTTGTTCACTCACTGCACCTTAAAAAAACACACATTTCCTTTACAAATTTAAATAAATAAAATGTAATAAATAAACAATTACATAAACCGCTAATAAAGCTCAATATAATGCAAATACAACTAAAGTTTAACATATGCTTTCAAATAATAATAGGTGCAGTGAGCTACAGTGAGCTACAGATATAAAGTATATATATTTCTATACAAAGTAAAGAAATTCCAAATGACGGACATTTCAGCACGTCTGTAAGGCTGCATTTACAGTAGAAGACGCATCTTATTGACGCTTGGCAGTGGGCGTGTCTTCTACACAGGGAGCACAGCAGCGGCAACCAATCGCAGTTGAGCAGATTTGAATGGCGGGCGCTCACGCACCCAAAATTCATTTTGTCGCTGCACGATTTCACCCCATTCAAAGTGAATGAGAAACGCAGTCGTTTAGGTTGCTGCGACTTTCACTGCTCTCTGAAGAACATTTAAAAAATCCGAGCAAATTGTATAGAAATTGCTTACATTAATTAATTTCCTCAAAACCCAGATCCTTCTTTCGTGATGGTATTCATTCCTTGCCGGACAAAAGGCAAAGTCCCAGAATCTAAAAGGCTACAAACTTACGCACCACTCTAATAACGTGTTCTTATTCCTATAGCCATCTGAAATGGTACCCCAAAAAAAAAAAAAAAAAAAAGATCAAAAGGAACCTTCTCACACATTAAGCAAAGACTAGAGTTAAAGTTTACGAGAAATAACAGTTTAATTGAGGCCCTGAGTGCATGAGGCTCAAAGACGAGAATTTCAAAGGCCCGCAGTACAAGTATGCAAAGATGAAAGTGTGACTAATACACAGCAGATTCCCAGATAACTTCCCGTCAAACTGAGTCCACAAAGAACGCTAAGGAAAAAACCACCAAGCCGAACGCAGCAAACACTGCAGGCTGGACACAAGCCACGCGAGGAGAGGTCGGATGAGGACGCCACTCGGTGTTATTCAACGCTTCATTGATCGTTTCGCTCTCAGGTGAAAGACTATCCCTCCCCTTTACCTCCATTCACTCGAAGCAGCTTTTCGGTGATGAAAATTCGCAATACTTCAGCAAGCGTGTCACGTGCAAAAGAGCATTCAATCCTTCCAAGCTGAAACGGTCAGACCAGGTCATGCAGGGTATATCCTATGGATTCTCCATGTCCAACACGGAACTTCAAACTAGATATGATCAGATTTAATACTGACAACATTAAGATTAATTTCTGCTCGTTTCTACTTTCTGGCAATTTTTTTTAAAAACTTTTTTTGGAGTATTTTTAGTATTTTATATATCAGCAGCGTTGAATCATTGCAGACGAAGGCCAAGAGCTTCACAGTTAATGCAATGTAATGTAATCATGTTTGTCTAATCTAGAATCACCTTTTGTTATCTATAAACCTTTCCGATACTCCCTGTGTGCATAAACAGCCTGGAAATCAGGTATTAAAAGTAAAAAAAATTTTAACAGTGACAACCTGACAATACAATATCTAAATTGTCTAAAGAGGGAAGACCACTGAAATTAAGGAAATACACCGCACATATACCACACATGCATCTCTCTGACATTCCAACCACCATCCTATTCTCCTCATTCCCCACACACGGGCAAAAGCTCAAAGTAACAAGAAGGATGCTTTGAATCCAAATGGAAGCGAGATGCAACAATAACAAACCTTGTTTTTCAGTGGAATTCTGATATTAAAGATATACTGACAGCTTTATAAAGAAGAGAAGGCAGCATTCAGGAATGCAGACAGAACCTGTCATAATGAGACCTAGTAGGGCAGCAAACAGAAAATACAAAGACAAGCTGAATAAACTGTTTGATGCTCATGGCCCAATATCAGTCTGGAAGGACCCTCCAGGAGATCGCTGAATGCAAGGTTATGATATCTACCTTTACTTACTCACCCCTTCTCACAATCAGCAAGAAGAATGAGGTACTTCAGAGGTCAAAAGGTAGGAAAAGGATCAACCTAAAGCATTTGTTCTAAGTGGCATCAGGCAATCCCTTGAATCTCTGCTTTGGTTCCTTTTCCATCATATCATCACAATCTCCCAAAAGACAAGCCGCAGGAAACAGGCGAATTGCTCTGAAGGACGGGTCTAAACATATCTGAAGCAAATCGCTGACTCCTTACTGGACCCAGAGTCTGCATACAGAGCCAACGGGGTCTCCTGATGAAACATCTTGACAGTCCAGGATCTGTTTCTAGACTTCATCTTGGCTTTCCGCTCAATCAACAAAGAGTTGCTGTAAGTCACGCTCAAATACAGGCTCCTTGACAGAGACAAGACAGCAGGTATGGCTGAGAAAGCACAAGACTCTCTGACCCTCAGTGCAGGAACACCTCAAGTTTGTGTACTCTCCCCTGTTCTCTTAAGCCTTAAACCAATGAATGTACCACCAGGGATGCGTCTGTAAACAGAACATCAATGGCTCCTGGGTATCCCTATATCCTGGGTAAAGCTGCTGGGTATCCTCATATCCAGGGACCGGAGGTGCAAAGGAAACACAGCCTGCAGTGCAAAGAGCATGCGACAGAGGAGGTTCTTTCTGAGGCAGTCGGAAAAAAACAAATTCACTTACCACAACCAGTTTTACACTGATTCCATCCTCACCTCATCAACAGCCAAATGGCTGGCTCCTCCACTTCACAGGAACGAGCCGAACTTCACCATATAATCAGGACAGGAAAAAAAAAAAGAATCGCCGTGTGTACTTCAACAACCCTTCAGGACATCCATGACAGCCGGATCCGGAAGACAATTCCTGACCCCTCTCACCCTGGACGTCGCCTCTTTCAACTCCTTCACACCAGAAGACGACTCAGACCTTTCACTCAACTGCACAAACAGTCCCCCCCCCCCATTAACTCCTGAGGTCATGTGACACTTGAACCTGAAGCCGACCCCGTCTTTTCACAATTTTACAATGCCAAGATCACATACAATGCTTTACATAAATCTTAAATCTGCATACATATTCAAATTTCTTTGATAGCTCTGAAACCCTGTGCTTCTTCCTTTGCAAATATGAGCCAATATTTATTGTTGTTTAATCTCTCGTTATAAACTGTCCAGGCTTGTCTCCGGACGACGCTCACAAACACAAGATTCCTCATGGGATTAACATACCTGGCAAAAAAAACAAAAAACAGACTGCCATTCTTATTTTAAAGACACTTTTGTGCGATTGAAAAAACAAGCAAACAAACAAACAAACAACAAACAAACAAATAAAAAACCAATTTCATATCAACAGTAAAACACCCCATAGGCATTTTATTAATGTTGATTTGATTGTCTTTCAGCATTTGGTTTACACTCTTCCCTTGGCACTTCGCGCTTCGAATTTCGCGGCTTCACTCTATCGCAGTATTTGACTCTGACGCAGACAAAAACCTGTGCGCCGTGAGAAGTCATGAGGTGTGCCGTGGAAAGTTCGCTCGGCCCCCCGGCACTGATAGCTCGGCACTGATAGCTCGAGCCTATGATAGCTCGAGCCTCCGGTCGCCGTCGGCAATTTAAATACCCAAGTCCGCGATTTTAAAGCACTGTTTTGAATGCACTTTGTTGTAGTAGTCCTATATAATGTTAAAATGCATTTTAATGCACTTTGCGTTTTATGAGAGAAGATATTTAATTTTACAGTCTGTCAGCAGTTATAGGCCTGTAGGAGTGGTGCCAAGTCAAACATCTTATTTAGAATTATATTTTATTTTATATTGTGCATTTTTGTAATGTCAGCATTAAGTTATAAATAGATATTTTCATATGTATGTAATTGATTTATTCTTTGAAGCATAAATATTAATTATTATATTATTCAATTGCAATGCCTTGACTTTAGTGAGATAAGTAAACACATTCCCAGCCATAACAGCAATGGTACAAAAAAAAAATTGGAATAATAATTTATTTCGGTGTTTTGGTTTTCCGCCTAGTGTTTTCCTTATTTTCGGTTTCGGCCAAAAATTCATTTCGGTGCATCCCTAGAAATAAGGATTGTTTTATTTGTTAGGGATTGAAAAATGAGGTTCGCTGGTAAGTTTAGGGGGAAAAAAAACAATTCCATTTGATTGCAAATTTTGATCAAACAAGTTTCTTTGGGGGAAGGAAAGAAAAAAAAAAACCCAAACAAAATACACAAGACCGCCCATTTCCTCACTAAACCTTCATTTCATTTTATTCCAAACATTTTGTGTAAATTCACAATTTCAGACACAGACCCCTGACTAACTTTGCTTTACCGAAATGTCTTTTTCCGTGTCCAAGTTCCTATTTCACATATTGAATTAGTGTAGCCCGTGGAATGCTTTACTCTGATTAATGCAACGCTGCAAGTCTTGAACGAAGGGCGTGTTGCGAGTAAATTAGACGCATCGCGGTAAATTGGCTCACGTCGTATCCAGTTGACACGTAAATAAGGGATTGGCAGCTGGGGGCTTGTCTGGACACAGATGAAGCTCAAACAGCCTGTTTAATGACAGTTTAATGAAACCAGGCCTCTGACCCGAAGGCAAGCTTCCTTTTGAAGCCGTCTTTCTAAAAGTATTGGCGCATATTGTCTGACCATGATCAAGGAGAACAAGTATATGCAAGGTCGGCGGCACACAGATCAACATGCTAATCCACTCAGATCCTCCTTGCTTTGGTCTTTAGAAAGCTATAAAAGACTTCGGCTAGAATACAATATAGCTAACACTTCTATTATCCTTAATTAATCTCGTATCTTACCAGAGACAGGCAGAGCCCAGTACCTGATCACACCCAGCAAAGCGGCACAGCAGCTTATCCAGCTAGCGGATATCCCAGCTAGGCCCCTCCCATCAACACAACCGCTAAAAGTGCTGCGTTGGTAGGAATGCCTTGAGTGACAGGTTGCCATTTGCTGTGAGAAAACTGCAGCTGAGTTTTGCCCTGGTGTCTCTACATGCTGAATCAAAGGACGCAAGAGAATAATTTAAATGGCAGACAAAACACTATCGCAATCCTACGACTTTGGTCAAAATTCTGACCGTTTTTAGCAGCATGGGTGTATTTTGAAACAATATATACTATTAATAGCAACAAGAAGAAGCCAGTGGGATTACTGTAACACTAAGGGCATACAGCTACAGCCAAGCTTGTGCTAACGTGTGCCAGGAGAGCATGAGACGACTCTGCCAGTTGGAGCTACTCAACACAGTGCTGACAGGCAGAACACGACTCAAGATCCAAGTTTCTCTTCGCCGGCGTTTAAGGTCGGCTTTACACCCTTTACGCTCTATGATTTTGTGGTCCGGAACAAAAAACACATCATAAAAAGAATTCTCCTAGGTGGCCAATTTAGTGTCACTGCAAACAAAAGTTCTGCCGAGTCAGAAATCTCAGAAGTGAGACCACTGATCCAACAACGCATCCCGAATCCACTGATAAGGAGGATGGAACGTCACAGGATGACGTTAAACGTGCAGGACAGCTACTGATACAATAGTGGCGATGAAAAAAACTGAAATGAAACACGTAAACATATCCATATTACCTCAAGCTCACCGATGTGCGTTTCTGTTTGCATGAGTCTGGATGGCGTACGAATTACACAGTAATTATCTTTAATCGTAGAACTATCGTTAGAGGATCTGTACACCGATATGGAGAACACAATAGCTGGGTTTCCATTAGAATGCTGAACACTCCATTTGAAATTCTGAACTATAATGGGGGGGGGGCTATAAAAAGAATGCAAAAAAAAAGTTTATACACTAACGATTTTTCAGAGTGATATTTGCTAAATTTAAATGGAAACACGCGTCACGTTTGATTAAACACAATTATGTCTATTGCGGTAATCATAATATATCACTCAGTGGAAATACAAGCCATTCGCAATTGCGTTTTATTTTTTATTAAAATAAATACAGTAAACCCTCATTTATCGCGGTTAATCCGTTCCAGACTCTACCGCGATAAGTGAATTTCCGCGAAGTAGGA
>JAOVYU010000004.1:7429617-7439924 GCA_025674565.1 Synodontis membranacea
CAGTTTCTCCAAGATGCTCAGGAAAACGTACCAGCTCATGTCCTAATAAAACTGCACAATTTGAACCTGGAACTACGGGTTTTTTTTTTTTTTTTTTTTTTAAAAAGCAAAGAGTAATCACACCAAACATTGACTTAGTTTAGTTCATCACTGTTTACTGCATGTTGTAATATTTTTAAGTAGACAGATTTAATTTAATAATTTCTGAAGTCACCATAACTCTACATCATTTCATTGCATGTGCCTAAGACTAGACTTTTGCACAGTACTCGAAGTGTGGGAATATTAATCTCGTGGGAAATTTACCGACTTCGACAAAGCAGTGATACTGAAGTCTCCTTCCGTAAAAACCGAAACGGCTTCTTATGGAAAACCTGATCATATCAACGATTGCGTCATTATCTTTTTTTTTTTTTTAAACAGTTATGTAGAGTGCCTTCCATACAAGTCCTTGCGCAAGCCGTTATTACAAAAACAGAAATGTATTAGACGGAACACAAATGTATAGCTCTGATTTTCCTCACAGGCTGGACGGAGCTGCTGTTATAGAAAATTGATCAGCACCTTCTAATCGGTCAAAATCAGAGAAGGGCTTGCCCTGTAGTTGGCAGTTTCCCCAACATCACCGCAAACATCAGCGTCCGGGAGCCAAAACAGAGTGTACTCTCTGGGTGTGTGTCATGAAATACTCTCTCTTTCACCTGTCAATAACGGTGACGTTAGACAAGCGTGGGCATCTGTGAGCTCATGTATGCAGAAGAGGGGAAAGAGTGCACTCATCCGGGCGTGTTACACTGCGGTGTGACGCAGGAAAGGATTCACGTGAGGAAGCGCGCGTCAGGCTTCACCCTCCCTGAATGTCAGCTGTCGCTTTTCGCTATTACATAAAAAAAAAAATACTTCGCTTAAATAAAAAAAACAAACCAAAGAAATTGCAGTGCTTGCATGCATGTACAGTATGTGTGATTAGTGAACATGTGAAGGTAGCAAGTTCATCGTTACCTATTTTCATTATTCCTGTCAGACTTTTCATTTTCACTTTTACGCGACAAAATGCAACTTAAGTGGACACGACTAAGAATATTCTTCATTTACATCCCTAAAGGAGGAGAAGTCTATGGTGCTAAGCTTTATCTGTTCTAAACTGGGCTTAAATGCTTAGAGATGGTGCGTTCTGCTGTAAGGCCTGAGATGGTAATTAAAGACACACAGAGAAGAAAGGCCAGGCGGGCTGACGGGGAAACCACCACAAGCCCTTCAAGAAACATCTGTGCCCAAGAAAAACAAGGTAATTACATATAAGGCAGGAGGAACTGCTACATGGTTTTCCCCTCAGAGAGAGAGGCACCACAGTCTGCCATAGTAATATCCCATGATTCAATGGGGGCAGAGACTGGGTATCTTTCAGACCTCACCGTACGGTACCTGCTACGCTGTACTTTTGAAGTCCTCAAATGTAGTCATACAAGAGAGATCCGGGTTTAATCCTGACTTCGTTTTGGAATTTTTAGTAATCGTGACCATGCAATTCTTGATACAGTGTTCTGGTTTAACTGGTCATTAATTCTCTACTCACTAAAACTTTCCTCGTCAGAGTTCTTGGAAAGGATTTTTCCTGCAGTTACTGTGTCACTTGCTGTAAACAATATAGCAAAACCCCAGTCTTTTGCACACAGCCCTTTAAGCTTATTACTAATTCACCATGATGTTACACTGCTGAAACTAAAACTCAGAATGAGCAACGGACACTACACCGCCAGTGACATCAGCATTAATCGAGCTCATCTTCAACCGAGCAGGGACACATTCTCCATCAGTGGTGGACAAATCTGAAATTTATTAGCTAGCCTAGCAGGCGAGTAAACTCTCCCGGCGCTTCCCCGGATCCCAGGAGTCTAGGCTAAGAAGCGATATCTAACCCTAATGTAATAAAATAAGGCGAGCCAGAGAAGTGTATTAACGCAGCCTAAAGCCTGGGTTATACTCCGCACTTCACCTTCAGAGTTACTCATGAAATAAAAGAGTACGAAGGGCTTCCTGCTGGACTTGTACTCGTGTGACGCCGATTGTGAAACCGTCGTGCGTCTTCTGCGCACGCTAATCAGCCGGATCGTGTGGGAGCAAGCGGCTCACTATAGAGTCAACACGTTGAAGCATGTGAATTTTAAACACGGCTACATTACTAATGAAAATAAAATGTTGTGTGAAACTCAATAGTGAGCAGGACTTTATTGAACCTATTAATAAAATGGAAGAAGCACGTGTTAGCCTTCACCCGCCCTGGCTGGACACTGAGGTATGAAAAGGACATCGGCAGTGGAGGGGGGAAAAAAAGAAAAGGAAAAAAAAATAAATAAACAAGAGAGTGGACCGAGGAAATCCATAGAGCTGGAACGTAGAAAAGTGAAGCTGATTTCGATAAGTGTTCCGATTAACTGAGCTATTTAGGGGGTTCTAGTGATTCCTGAATTCATTCATTTATTTCAGATTCCTGACATCATTTTTTAGCATAGTTGGAGAACATCATTTATTACACGGCCATACACTTATGAAGTTACAGCGTCGGTGGTATACACAAGTAGCATACAAATTATGTTATAAATCTAGCTTATAATTTGATCACGTGATTGATTAAATGGCTAAATGGATCTATATAAAAAGACAAAGAAGGGTTAAAGGTTCCTGCACCAGGAAGACAAAAAGGAAAAACCGAAGATCTTGTGATCCATACGAGTCAGGAGGCGCTTCCAAATATTTATTTGAAGGTGTTAATAACTTAACTAATTATGTTAATAAGACAAGAAACAACTTGCTCCAGATGTATGGCATCATCACTAAATAACGGAAATCCTCATCATTCTCCTTCTTACTGTGAACGGTATAGTGTACAGTAAACCCTCGTTTATCGCGCTTAATCCGTTGCAGACTCTACCGCGATGAGTGAATTTCCGCAAAAGTATTATCGTAGTTCGAGCAGAGAAAACCTGTTTACGACCTTCTAAATACAGTTTTTAACATTATAAGAGCCCTCTAGACATGAAATAACACCCAATTTTTTGAAAATAAGTTAATAAAAAATACAAATAATTGACTCAAGACGACCGAGCGCAACACGCATTTTCACTGTCTCGATCAACTTTTTAATGAATATACTGTATTTGAAAAAAACGCGATAGAGTGAAGCCGCGAAATTCGAACCGCAAAGTGGCGAGGGTCGACTGTATAGGACCACACGGGCGTTTGTGTAAGTGCGTTCTTTTTCCTGTGCCGTTAGAAGCCGATATGATTGATATCGCATTACATGTAGTTACGTGTTTTACTTGGCATGCTTCCACAAATGAATCTTCAAGTTGTAAAGCTGTAGGTCGACACCTCTGTGGTTAGCCGAAGTACTCGGATATGCTACAAGTGCTTACTCCGTCTCTGGATTTTATCTGACACACTGCGCAACACAAAGATCATGTACAGTATGTGATTAGTTGTCCGTCTCTTCCCCTGTTGGACCATTTGTGACTTGGTGCGTGTTACACTTGTGCGACATTCATTTTTATTTATTTTTTTTCCCCTCGATTGAGATTTTCCATTAACAAAAATTTCGATTAGCGATTTAATCACCCAGAACAAGTCAAAATTACACAGAAAAAGATTTACAAATCTAAAGTCATGGACTGGCACTGTTGATCGGCTTTAGACTTGGACATCTTTACGACAGGGAGTTTGAGTCAAGAGACTTATTATGAATCAACAAACATTTAACAGGCTTTTTTTTTTTTTTTTAACATGATCATGGCCATTCACACACTTTTAAACAAAACCAGCCACTTAGTGCTCTCGTTCAGCCTCATCATCATCATCATCATCATCATCATCTATGGCTGCTCTAAAAGACAGCTATTGAGTCGCTGTTTTATTTCAAATATTTTGTGACACACCTTTCGCCCTTCAGTTCGTTCTTGTTGATGCTTTTCATCAAGTTTTATTCCAAAAAAAAGCTTGTTTTTTTTTTTGTACAGGTTTTAAGATTTCCTTCCTGTTTAGTTTCTTTTTGTTTGCAGCTTTTGGAACCATTACTGTGAACCAAAATTTACACGAGGCTTCATTAACTATGGTTTAGCGTAACTGCAGACAATCGTGGTCATAACGAAGTCCATAAGAAAGTCACATCTAGAGTATAATCTTCACTTTTATAATTATTTCTGAAACAGACTAAATGTCAGTGTTCATCGTGGTACTGTAAGATTAATGATTAAACTGTCATAGCGCACAAGCTGAGCCCCTCTTCCTAAAACTACGGTGGAAAACTTTCCCATGTCTAAACTAGTAATCCACTCCCTATATAGTACAAAAAGTGCATTATGGGTCTTCGAGATCAGCTGACGCACATTGTTTGGACTCGGACCTATTGCAGTGCTTTATGGAATTTCATAAGTGAGCTGGATATTCTCCACCGTGCTTCCAGACACAGCTACAAAATGGCAAAGCTCCAAAAATAGAGCACTGTAAAGTGTACAGGGTAGGTTTCCGACACATGGCTAGTCCCCGCTGCCCTTTTATCACCGCGGACCCTTTAACAGCTCTCGGGGGTTGTGTTCCACCTCGTTTGTAAGTCGCGTTTATAAACGAAGATGCGTGTAGATGTTAGCCACTGGGTCTGGGTCTAGTTAAGGCAAACACGCACGGCTAGACCCGAGTCAAGCTGAGCTACAGTCAGCAAACTCCACCCTCCAATAACCGGTCTATAAAAACACTTGAAGAGATGGACTGAAAATAAAGTGCTGCTATTTTCATTCCGAATATGGGGGAATACTCCGGACGTCAGTGGGAAGTTAGAGCTAGAACGTGTAAAATCACGGAGAAGAAGCAGCTTAGACGGAGCAGGAAGATAACAAACATGCGTACGGATAATTCCACCGACTCTTACCTTTCTGGCAGTGGCTGTGGGACCAGCAGCGGTAGTTTGAGGCGGCGTTGAAGTTGGTCATGATGCACTGTGGATTGTCCTCCACGAGCCCCGGGCAGACGTCTGCGCACTCCTTGGCCTGCTTGTTCCCAGCAATGTAGTTTAAGTCTGCGTTCATGATGAGAGACCAGTCGATGGATTCCAGGTAACAGAGCTCCGGATTCTTCTCTATCCGTACGGCACCGCGGGTGATGTTGCGCAGGCTGTGGAGGCCGATGTCTTTCAGGTCGTTCATCTCGAAGATGACCAGCGCGTAGTTGTAGAAGAGGTTGCGGCCTCGGATCACCGAGAGGTTCGGGAACAGCGTGCTCAGGCTTTCCAGGCCGGGGACACGGAAGAGGAGCAGGTAATCGGTAATCATTGTCAGCTTGGGGAAACTGAGCGTGCGGAAGACCTCCTGATTGGTGTTCTTGTTTACGATGAGAAGGATCTTCAGGTAGCCCTCCACCACCGTGCAGTTCTCCAGCTTCTTGAAGTCACTGATGCCATTTCCGATGTCGATGCCTGGACTACAGACTAGAGCAGAAAAGCAACGTGTTACACATTCTATATACAGATTATACTCAAGCATGAGATTGCATTTAAAGCACATTTTGTTTTCAAACCTCTATATCTACCTCTAGCTGCAGGGTGTGTGAGATCATCACAAACGTCTGTACTGAACCACATTAATACCGGTAGCCCTTAGAATTCAGTCTTAGTTTTACCCCTTGATTATAATACCCCAGGGGCTCTCAAATAATGGGAAAAAAATACATTTATCGAAGGGTTTTTCATAACAGTTTGAATTCTGCGCCCACTCTGATGACCGATCTCCATTCACTACTTCACAGAGAAGTAGATTCTGAGGTTCCGAAATGCAAAGAAGCTGTAAAATCGTTCCTCTGCACGTTATCTCGCTGCTGATACAGTGACAAAAAAATAGCAGAAACCAAAAGAGACTCTCAAGTATGGAGTGCGATGATTCAGACGGCCTCTCAGCACCTAATACCGGCCACAGCAAAGCGACATGTTAAACGTACTTTCTAAAACAAAGCCAAATAGATCCTTCAAACACGATGTGCTAAAGGAACTTAAATCAAGTCATATTTTATCCTTCGATCGTCAGTACTTTACGGTTATTTTATTACTGAGCGCCGTCTGTCTGAGGTCCTAAAACTACTATGAAATCCTGAAAATTTGCAGATCCTACTATTTGGTTAATTGGACGGTTAGCATCTGTGTACGTGCAGTGGCGGTTTTTGAATTTCAATAGAGGGTTTCCAGCGATACACGTTTAGAGCTTTATTTACAAATTTTTTTGACCGAACGATTCACAGAGGTTTTGATTCATCGTCTAACAGAAGCTCTGACAGCAGTTTAAGCTGGAATACAGATTAATGCTTACATTAACGCGCTCCTACTGATAGGTTTCTAAAGCTTCAACGTCTACTGGGACTTGTCTTGCAGATGCTCCACTGAGGACTTTGCATTTTCCTGTTTCCAGGAACAGCCTTTTTTGTTGCCGTTACAAATCTACTGATAACAGGTACTAACTTGTCTTGTAGCCGTTCCACAACGTCCGATGTAACTGTAAACAATTAAGAGACAAACAAAAACCGTAATAAACAAACTCCGATAAATAGTGACAGACTGCCGATAGAGTTACTGGAAAATAATCAATCAGTCGCACCACCTTGTCACTGATTGTTTTCCTATAACGGCACGCTACGTCATGTTTTGTTCCTTACAGAAAACCCTACTGACCGTCATCTTTGTATTCATGAATAACACCGACTTATCTATTCACGTAACAATAACCTGGTCTGTTTGAAAACTTTTCAGAGCAAACAAAGGTGTTTACACGTATCTACAAATCTTTGCCAAAGAAAGAACAAACAATGAATAGTTAAAAGCGAAAGCGTGTCATGCTTGATCTGTCGATCCAGCCGCCTAGTCTCTTCACTCGCGCTTCCGTTTGACGCCGCTATACAAACACGGTTAGCTTTATCACTTTGACCGAACTCCAGATCTCTTGTTTGCATTTGATAACCCACATCCTGGCCTGCTACTGTTAGCTTTCAATAGACAAGACACTACTGGCTCTCACACGTCTGCTCAATTATTGACGGAGCCATTCAGACGGAAAGAAAAACAAAAACGAGTGCCTAAGTACCAGAGCAAACACTCGAAGAGTACATCCAACAGCCGGGCTTTATCGAGAGAATAACAGGAAAGGATGTGGATATCTCCACGTTATAGACGTTATCGTTTCCTCTTTACAAAGTTAAAGCCGTAAAAACATTAACAGCCCGTTTAGATAGTGATCTCGTAATCACTTAATTCTGGCAGCGTGATTGAACATACAGTCCATGATTGAAGCCATGATTCTTCAGTAATTCTTGAAAGAAAATCCGATGCCAAAATACATGACGGGTCTAGTTAAAAAATGAAGGACATGAAAAGACTGAACTCAAAAGAGTTCTTGGGTTTGAATCGTGCACTGGGGTGTTTTCTGCCTCTTCAGTAGGTTAACCACAAAACATTGGTTAAATAACAAAGGTTTGCATATTTCCAAGAGCAGAGAATAGCTGATCAAACTCACCAATATGGAAACTATTGAGCTTCTGAGAAAGAATAAAAAACACCAGATATTAAGCCTAACCAAAATAAATAAATAAATAAATAAATAAATAAAGCCTGGAGGTCAACGGGTTTCAGAAAAGCTGAGGCTCTGGTCAGCTCGGGAGTCGAACAAATTGGATACGAGATGAAAAACCGGATAAGAGGTTACAGGGTGCGAAAGCTAATCATGCACTTGGATGTTTGACGTTGCGTTATGGTTAACCCACTGAGGTGGCAGTGAACGCTAAATGTTTACACATCTTAAAGTGACAAAACTGCTGAAAATCGTCAAGCTAGAAAAAGGTGGTAAAGAAGAGGCTATTCAAAAAAAAAAAAAAAAAAAAAAAAAAAAAAACGGTTGGTCTAACCGGTTTGCTCAGAACGATACGTTGTCGATGAACGCGGAGTCTTGAGTTTCTGGCACACGTGGAAGCTCTTCTCTGTCCTGCACCGAGACGTGGGTTATACACAGAGCTGTGATGGAGAAGCTCTGCTGCCTCTCAGACCTGAGACCGCCGGGGTTAACAGTAAAACCCGATTACACATGCTCCACAAACTCCTCACTCTTCCAATCAACAGAACCAAGTCTGTTTTGCTAGGCATGGTGTTTTTACATGTTCTATTTTAAAAACCTGCACTTTTTCCCCCCTCCTTGATGAATTGGATGAATCAGGGAGGCTTGTTTGCAGTTTACTTGGAAACATGGAAATTTTGCGGTGGTGAAACATGAACGGGGGGGGTGGGGGGGGGGGACAAAATTGCCCCCAGGCACTGACCAAGTTATTGATTCAAAACAGACATCACTATCATCATCATCATCATCATCCAGGCTGTGCAGCATGAGCACACACAAAAACTCCCTACACTGGACTGATTTGAAAAGTAACGTCTTTTCCTTTTGTTTGCTATTAATGATGGCTGCTTAGTGCTCACGGGATCTTTCAGAGCACTTTCTCGAAGCTACTGAAAGTGAAAGCTGAAACACTGCTGTAAACGGCCTTCCCGTTATTTACTTGAGCTAATGCAAGAAGTTAGGCTGCTGACAAGCAAAAAGGGCACGAGCCAGAGAGCAGTTCCAAAAGATGCACATTAATACCAAAAGTCTGGCCACCGCTAATACATTTTGACATATTTCTCTCTATTCAGCTGGCTGAGGCTGTTATCCGAACTGGCTTTGCGAGTAACAGTAAGGTCCAAACACACGACTAAGCAGATAAAGGTTAAGAGTCTGACACTGGTTGAAAGGTTGAATTTGCTCTAAATTAAGTGAAGGATAAACGAGAAACGAAGAGCCAATACCACCAAGAAGTTGATTGTTTTCCAATAACAGCATGTTATGCCACAGCGAATTTCAGACACTTACCATCTATTTATTAAAAAATGACAGGTTATGCTTGTTCTCCGTTTATAGTCACGGTTAAAAGTACAACGCTGTGTAACATCTGCGAAACAAGCAAATTCCTCTCGTCACTTACGTTATAGCAGCTATAAACAGGCCTTCTCTAACCTGAGAAAACCAAGAAAACCACAAAGCACTCTGTGAAGACTCTGAAGACTTTCCTGTCACACAACTTTACCTCAGATTGTACAGAACTGGAACTGGAGACTTCTTCCAAAAACAAAAGAAAAAAATAATAATCAAAAGCATCCGCTATACAGGTTAACGTGAATTGGATGTTACTATAGAAACGATAACGTATTAGAATGAGCAGTGTGGTATAAACCTGTGATCTGCCTCGCAGCCAAAACTACTGTCAGAGCTGTTGGTATAGAAACCGAATGGACGGCCAATCAGAGCTCGGAATTCAACATCGCTGTGGTTAAAGTAAATGGTTAATATTTAGTGGACCGGGAACCAGAGAGAGATTAAACTCTGACGACGTTTCAAACACTGGAATAGTTTGTAGTCAGTTGTGCATAAACTCAGTGCATCTTTTTTTATGGTAAACAATTTTTGACTTTCACAAGCGATGCTGTTTCACAGACAAAATGACGGGCCCGTCTGTTAGAAACCAAAAAGGTGACAAATGCGCAAAATGCTGCAACCCACAATTAATTATCTGGAAATGTTTCATAATTTTGAGATAAACAAAAACACTTCTGGACAAGAAGTCCAGAAATGAAAAAGCGCAACTTGTGTTCCTGAAACTAAAATCGTTTTTAGTTTGGAGATTTTCTACCAAACACTAAGAGTCAAACGACCCATAAAGAATTTATATGCTGAAGAATCTCTCTCACTTTTTCATTTTTTTTTTCCAATTTTTCCATTTCAGGAAAGGAAACTATTTCCCCCAGATAGTTTAATTTCTACCCAACACTGTCTGATACAGAAATAACACAAACTATATATTACAATTACAAAAATTTCGATTTTATTGCATACCATAGGCTATGTTTACCATTTATATTTACGGTTACTTGTTTTGACTTGAGCAAGCAAGTCCAAAAAATTATCCTTGAGATCAAAAAAGTTTAATCTAATGGCATCTTTCCACCATCTAGCTACATCAGGCTATAAATGATCGACACGCTTTTTGTTTCTTCTTCCATAAAAATCCTGTGAGGACAGGACCATACAGCGTTGGTTAAACTTTTTAATGTTCTAGCGATTGAGAATGTCACGTGCCCAACCTATTGTATCATCTACAATCAATCAATCAATCAGTCTTATTCGCTAACATTTTCTCTCTTTTTGCATAAAATCCACTCAGAAAAGGACTCTCAAGCAGTTTAGCTTTTATAT
>JAOVYU010000004.1:7474036-7491133 GCA_025674565.1 Synodontis membranacea
CCGATCTAATTTAAGACAATTAACATTTTTTTAAAAATAATTTTTAATTATATTAATTAATTAATTAATTACTTTAATTTAATTTAATTAATTATTTTTTTTGTAATTTTGTGCACATTTTGACCATGTAAATTATTTTTTCACATGAATATGTAAAACATTTAGCAAAACTGTCTAATTCAAATTAGCTTAAATGTTAAAAAGGAACATTTAATAATTAAAACTAATGCATTTCACAGTATTCTGATTAACATTAGTGAAACAAATCCCAAAAAAACAAACAAAAAAAAAACAAAAAAGGGATAAATTTATTATTATTTTTTAATGAGGATGGCATTACGACCTTTGTTTAATCGTACAATTTATGATTCCAGGCATGTAGTGCTGAAAAAAGTTTTTATATTTGTTAGGGTTTTTTTAGTGTCCTTAAAGGAATAGTGCTTATTTATGGATAAATCTATGAATAAAAATGTTTTCTTTGCTCTAATCTGCTACATTTAAGTCTTTATAATTATTTCAGTAAAAATGCATGAATCTGTATGCCTTTATTCCAGTATATATGTTATATTTAAAATAGCAATTTATGAAATGACAGGTAAAGTCTTACCTGGTATTAAAAAAAGAAAAGAAGTAATTGTACAGTTTATCTGTGTCAATTTTCCACATTGCAAATAACTACATATTTTCTACAGAACCCTCTGCTTCCAGTCCGTGACTGATTTTTACAGGAATTTTTGGGTTTTGATTTATTTATCTATTTTTCTGAAATCCCTTCAGTACTGTTTAGTACTGCTGATTGGTTCAGTGCTCATTACACAGTTACTGACCTGCTGTATTTAACGGATTATTAAAATGCTTTAGCTCTTTAGACTGTATTAGGCATAGTACCTCTATATAAATAAGTATAATATAAAATAGTTTCCGTAAATATACAAACACCTAGAAAAAAAAGAAGAAAATACTTTCTATATATTAAAAAAAAATGTTGAGCCTTGCTCTTTTTTTTTTTTTTTTTTTTTTTTGCTTAATTTATATATTTAGTACTATATAGCAAGAATTGGGTTCTTGATAAAACATTCCTTTCCCCCCCTTAGCTCTATGAATCAAACTTCATGGTCATAGACCAGCATTTTTTTATGGGGCCCTTTGAGAGCTGTGAGCTTTAAGCGGCCTCTCATGTTGTTAATTAGTCAGAGCTGGCTCTGTTTAGTTTAGGAATTCCTCTCAGCAGCTCCATGAATAGATTTTATGAAGAAAGTCTTAACTAGGACACTTAGCTAGAGGAGTCTTAGCTAGGAGTGCCACTTAAGAGAAGTCTACTGCTGCTCGTTCGTAAACCAAAACCGTCTCAAAACGTACACATATATCTAATGCTGTGTCGGTTAGGATTCACCCGAACCTGAGGTCGACGGTGTACTGCAATGCCATCTCTGCAGGAGGAGTGGAGGAATGGGATTTTTGTTGGAAGATGTTTAAGAAGGCCACGGTAGCAGCTGAGGCAGTCAAACTGAGGTCAGCTTTATCCTGCACCCAACAGCCGTGGCTGCTTAACAGGTACAGATCCTGGACTTTCGCCTTTGTACCCGTTTTAAAGTTGTGCTTAGAGCTGCACAAAGGCTCGAACAGGTTCACGTGATTTTAAAACGATGAACACCTTTTCACCTTTCCATTTTCAAAACGAGGTTCCTGGAATACACGCTGGATCCTGAAAAGATTCGCAAACAGGACGCGACCTCGACAATAGGATCGATCGCCAGCAACGTGATCGGCCAGCCTCTGGCATGGGACTTCGTCAGAGCGCGATGGGACTACCTTTTTAAAGTGTAAGAGTGGCACCTGTGACATGATCAATTCAAAGACAGGGCTTTTAGTTTTCAAGGCTAAAAGACGTTATCGAAGCGTCCTAATTGTTTTGCAGGTACGGAACAGGATCATTCGGCTTTGCCCGGTTAATAAGTGACGTCACGGCGAGTTTCTGCACACCGTTCGAGCTAAATCAGGTAGGACCAAAACCAGGCATTAAACAGCATGGGAAGATTCACAGTGTAGAATTCACAGGGGAGAGTGGCGGCTCATGATCTAAACTAGCAGTTGAAAGAGTTCGTGATTAGCATTGTAAGGATGTCGAAATAAAGAACCTCTGTTGTTTCCTCGAGCAATTGCGATTGGCTTGCATTCTCTTCAAATTTTTAGATTTTTTTTAATTGAACAAAAACTGACCGCCAAGTAAATAACTAGGCAAGAATCTTGCATGAAACGATAGAGTATATAACCATATATGCCATCTTTGACCTAGGCAGAGGTATAGAGATTGTTAGCACATGAGAATGCCTTCAGTTACATAACTTACATTAACGCAAATGACTGGGTGGAACAGATTTTGTCTTTTAGATGTTTAGGCTGGAGCTGTTTAATTATGGATTCTTTCTTAACATGCTTGTTGGCTCTGCTACATCAGTCCAAAGAGAACGGGAAAGGAGAATGGCAGTTTTTTTTTAATTGGGGGCGATGATGGTTATTGTATTTTATAACCACTAAGACAGCATTCTTTTGCATCTGCTTTCAAATCAGGTCTTGCTTATACCTTAAAAAACGTAAGGTTAGTAAAACTACATTAAATTCAACAAACACGTTGAATACGTTTGTAGCACGTAAGTGTATCTTGGTGTCTAAACACAGCTGGGTCTAATTTTCTTGGATTTATGCTGTGTATACATCTTATCGGTGATTAATGTTTTTTTTTTTGTTTTTTTTTTTGTATGAGCACCATGTAAGGTATTGTTGTTGTATCGAATAACATCAGTCATGTTCAAGATTTCGGATTTAGTTGTGCTATAATCACACACTCTCTGTTCTGTGTCTCGCAGTTAAAACAGTTCCAAAAGGACAACGCAGAGGTGGGCTTTGGCTCGGCATCACAGGCTCTGCAGCAGGCTATTGAGAAGACAAAAGTCAGGATCACATGGCTGGCGGAGAACAAGGAGCAAGTTCTGAAATGGTTCATCTCCGAGACGGCGTGAACTGGACAGCACTGAAGCGCCTTGACAGCCTTACGAAGTCCATTCACAAAAGTTACAGGAGGGGGATTCTATATCCATGGACCGTCGTATTGGCTTGAACATTCAGACATTACAGCAGATTCGGAGCATTTCATAATGGATTTGAATTTTGTTTCCATTAGTATGGGTGGCTGGTGTAAAAGGGCCAGCAGGGATAAGCCCTATTCTTTCAAAAAAGAAAGACGTCAATATATTGTTTTATTTTTTTTTCATTTACATCAGATACATCAGACATGCTGTTAAAACAGTAGAGCATTACCGATTCAGAATGCTCGAAAACGACAACAACCTAAAATCACTAATGCGGCTGCCTATCTGAAATTAAGTGTGTGTGTGTGCGTAAGTGTGTGGGAGTCAGATCATCCTTATTACAGCATCATATATCAGAGCATGTGATAACGTGCATTGCTCAACCCTAATCATTTTGTTGCCAAGTTGCCATGATTCGACTAGCCAGTATTGTCCTTCTTTATTTTTCTTCCATAAATCCAACTCTTTCACAGACGGTGGACTCTTAAAATATAGCAATTCTCATCATAAAATCAATAACAGAAGCTCTTAAGAAGCCTGTAAAAAAATTGCTATATTTGAATAAACATAGTCAGATTATGTGGTGTTTCCTTTTACGATGTGTCCTCAAGCTGAGTCAGACTTCATGGGACCGCATTGCAAATACGTCAAAATTAGTAATATTCTTTGTTCTTCTTTTTGCAACTGGATGACTTTTGGAAGCTCAATGTGGTCTCCTGTGTTTTTTTTTGTTGTTTTTTTAACAATTGCACAACAGTTTGCTCAATTTGTGGGCTTGGGTGGTTCTGCAAAACAGTACAAAACACACTGACGTGAGTAAAAGTACCGCTCAGTAATAATAATTCACCTGAATTTCAAGTAAAAGTAGTCGTCAAGAAAATTACTCAGGTACCAGTCTGCTATTGAAAAAAAAAAAACACTTGAGGAATTACTTTACAAATGATTTTTATATAAGCACAACTGGCACGACTAATTAAAAAAAAAAAACACTTTTAAGGAATGCACATTTGAACAATTATGCTAACTAACCAACTTAACTAACTAACCAAGCGAGAAATGCTGAAGTGAACACCACCTCCTCAAGAGTATATAAAGAATGGTAACGTTAGCTAGCTAGGTAATGTAGCCATTTACTATTGGGGTTTCAGTACTGTAGCTTGCTAGGATCGTTATCTAGCTAGCTCATTGTTAATTCATACATGCTCCTGGGTGTAGCGGCACTTAAAAGTATTCAACGCAATATGTAAACAAGTTGTAAGTGACAAGAAGTTTAATACAGAGCTTTCGTACTATAAAACATCAAAAGGTCTAACCAGGTAGTATTACTTACTCAGCTAACTGATGTCTAACCCATACATCATTCCGCAAAAATGGGATTTTCCACCCTTTTTAAAAGTTATTCTACAGGTTTTGACTTGCACGCAGAATTCTATCCCGCTGTTTTGTCTGAAGCATGTAAAACTGAAGATACCTGATAAATTAAACGAATCTTCAATAAATGATCTTTTAGAATTTGCGCAAAATTGCTATTTTTTTTTTTAAATAACCATATCAGCTCGTATTATGAGGTCTGTCATTACTTCACTACAAAAAATAAATAAATAAATAAATAAAAAAACAAACAAAAAAAAAAAATTCTGCACACCCTGAAGGGCACTAACTTCTTTTTAGTAGACACTTATTGGCATTGGCACTTAAGCATGTTTTTATTAGTGTGGAAATGTTCTTGACTACAAAGCAAGTTGTACGTCGCTCTGGATAAGAGCGTCTGCTAAATGCCTTAAATGTGAATGTAAATGTAGATACTTCCTCTTATGACATGTCCTGAAAAATGGTTAAGGCTTCATGGGAACACATTGCTGCATACTTCTACATTCTTCATCTACTTCTTCAAGTATTCTTCGTTCCAATTATTATTTTTTTTTCAACGGAAATGTTTTCAGAAGGTTCGCATTTTCCTAACAATTTCCACACGTAAGCAACCTACCAAATTTGCTGAATTTGTGTGAAAATGTACAAAAGTTTAGGTTAAAGAGAATTTCAACCCCGAATGACTTGCATGTCAGTTTTCAAAATCAATATGCGATGTTCAATTGTGCAAAAGATGTAGTTTTTGGATTATATTGTAGTCCTTTAATTTCTTATCTGTATATATACTCTGCTCAAACTGAGCAGCTTCCCAACTTTCATTCTAATACCCCCGTCATGAACCTTACTATCATTATCTAGCTGAGCCTTATAGCTGCATTGCATTTTGTGACTCTGAGTCCAACGTTTTTGTCTCCAGCACTTCTGCATTAGATTTTTCGCTAATGATACTGAACCTTGGTGGAAAAATAATAACTAAGCTCTTTTATTTTAGTTTTATTAGAAGTGAAAATGATTGTCATTATTGACACACCACAGCGCACATCAACGAAATGTGTTCTCTGCATTTGACCCATATGTGAAGTGACACACAGCAGGGGGCAGCTATTTTTTTTCAGCGCCCGGGGAGCAGTGCTTGGGGGCAGTACCTTACTCAGGGTACCTCAGAGGTACCTGCTGGCCCTGGGATTCGAACCTGCAATCTTTCAGTTAGAGGGCTGCTTCCCTAACCATTAGGCCACCACCTGCCCCTGCTAGCCGAATTATTATCACTTACGTGCGAGATCGGTGAAAACCTTTGAACTTGTCCTTTGAATTTTGTACTTAAAACCTAAAACTAAAATGGAATTAATTAAGATATAAATTTTGCAGCTTGCTAATAAAAAAAGAAAAAATCATGTTTTATTAGCACGTTTTGGCGGTAGATGAATTCATGTCCCTGAGTGTTTTTCTGTATTTTTTTTTTTCCCCCTAGTGGAATACCAGAGACTAGCTCTTCCCCCATACATTTCAATTCACTCACAGTCCATGAGACAATTTCAATTTAGGACATGGATTACAAATTAATTTGCGGGCCGACTTGGAACCTTTATCAGGCAGAACCTGGCCCATGGATAGATAAGGTTTGGTTATGAGATTGATCATTTCAGACATTTAAAGTGTGCTCGTGAGAGCTGGAAGAGACCCAGTGGGGTTTAAAATGCTTTGAAAGCAGCATTACAGTCATTGCATCATAATTCCTTCCCATTTAGACAAAAGTTCAGATAAAGTAAAAAAAAAAAAAAAAAAAAAAAAAGATCGGTGATAAACCATGATAAAGGCTGAGAAATCTGTCATGATATGACAACATAATAACATTGGGTTATCAAATGTGGGAGTGTAAAAAAAAAAAAAAAAACTTGTATGGTTGTATTTCTGGCTTTAAGAATATTTTGTCCTCCAAAGCCAAATCCTCCAGAGCCTACGAGAGGCGGGAAGTAAATCCGGTTAATTATGTCTGGTGTTTACATTATTAGCATAATTAGCAGGGTGTAAGTGCGACATATTAGCATCTGACAGCTTCAAGGAGATCTAAATTCCTAACAAATATACATTTTTATCTTTTGTGACAATGAGAATGAGAATTAATAGACGTCCCTGTAATCCGTCTGGAAATACGTACACTTCCTATCTATTAGCATTTAGCTAGTTTGCGCGGTCAGAGTTATTATCTTGCTAAAATATGAGATTGGGAAGCTGTTAGTTAGTCTTGGCTTTTTTTTGTGGTTTTCTTTTGAGAAAAACGCACTAATTTACCATCAGTAACTAAAGCGAGCGTGTGGTTTGAGGCAGGTGTCCTTTTCTTTAGGAACTGAATACCTCAAGGCTTTACTATGTTTACTTACGTTACTATAAGTAAAGTGAAGCGCTTGTACTTTTCTGCTTGAACTTAAGTGACACATTTGAAGCAGTACTCCAACTTTGACCAGAACAGTTACAATATTCATACTGACCTTTGCAATATGTGGATTTATTTTGAAACGAACTTGTCATGGCGATGTTGACACTTTGCGTAATGTTTATTCTGCCTTCGTGACGCCTTGGAAGTGGCAATTTGGGAGATTTATTAAGATCGTTTCCCACCTTGGGACGTTCAAGTGTGCCGAGCGGGGGGAGACAAGACCTTCACGAGTACGGGAAAAGTGTGTCTTTTATTTGCTTTGTCGGAGCATGTAAAGCTCATGAAAAGCAACATGAATCAGAATCAGAATCAGCTTTATTGGCCAAGTATGTGTACACATGCAAGGAATTGGACTCCAGTTTTTCCGTTGTCCTCTATGTACTTAAGACAGGGATAGACATACAGCGAACAAGACAACAAAACACACAAACACACACACACACACACACACACACAAAAAACCCCATGAGGGCTATACTGCAGTAGTGCAGAGTGCAAAGATGATAGTATAAATATGAGATGGATAATTGGTTTCCAGAGTGCACGGAATAAATACTGAATAAATATTACGCACACTTTTACAGTTACAGGCCTGTGAACATCAAATATTCATGCAACATGCTGGACTTCAACTGCAGTACAGCAACGACACTGAATAGCATAGCAACAAGCTAGCCAGTGGACAATAGCAAGAAGCTAGCTGGCTAACGTTAGCGATGACTCTATTGTTGGTCATTACATTCGCAAAACAGGAATAAGTATGGTCAGTGTTATAGGTTTAACCGTGTAATAAAATAGAGAACTTTACACTGTTGATTTGATAAGTTATTGATCTCAATAAGTTATTGAGAAGATCGTAGGTGTGGTTTGGGTGGGTTTTTTTTTTTTTTTTAACCTGTTGTAGGGTGGGAAAGTTTGTCTTGAACACAAGTTCGCCTTAGTCCTTTGTTTAACCAGACTGTTGTGCCATTTTGAATGCATTTTAGATCAAGACGCGAGTAAGAAGCAGGCTGCCCCTTCCATCATTGTGTACAATATGAGAACTGTAGTTAGTCAGACCTTAGCCAGGAACTTCATTTAAACCAGGTGAGTTTAGTCGGTTACGGATCTAGCTACATCTTGTCTTCAGCAATCAAACGAGATCTTTCGGCCTGCAGTTTTAACATTTTTTTGTTAGGGATAGATGTAGTCGTGGTAGGAGTCTAATCGCAACACCTATCTTAGAACACCTTCGCCTTTTTGAACTTCTTTCTCACACAGCACCGTTAAGCAGCTCCACACACATGGAGCAGAGTGTCAAGATTAACTCCTACACCTCTATTAGTGACACACGGGGAGGAATAGTGACAGCCGACCCACTCAGTCCACTTATGGGCAGCTTTACTCTCTGAGCAATGGATAGGGGCAATGCATTGCAAAGAAATGAACTACAGCTTCAATATACAAATGCAGATCTTTGATATTTAATGATAGCAAACTTTAAATTCCCCAGGACCAAATAGGAGTAAATAGTAGTTATTTGAGTTGCGGTCGCGTTCCTGTGAGCTCACAGCAGTCCGATCATTCTCCTCTGACCTCTCTCATCAACAAAACATTTCAGTCTACAGAACTCCAGAATGCTTTTTTTTTGTTGTTTTTTTTTTGTTTAGTGTGGGTTTTTTTTTTTTTTGACCATTCTGTGAAAACACTAGAGAATGTTGTTTGTGAAAACCCCAGGAGATCATCAGTTTCTGATGATCTTTTTTCTGATGTTTGACCTGAACATTATCTGAACATTGACCTGTGGCTTCATGACGTGCATTGCACTCATACCCAGTAGCGCGCAAAAAGGTTTCCAGAGAAACGGGACATGAAGTCCTTTACCAGTAGCAAGAAAATTGCCTCCTACACACGCAGAAGCACTTTGCTTGCATAGCTGATTAGCAGAACAATTTCTGTTCTGTTTCTTGGCACACTATACTGTACTTCATTCCTTACTACATCACCTTTTAAGGAACGTTGCAATCGTGATGGAAGCGCCTCCCAAGAGCCCGCTGAATTGTATGGCAAGCGTATGCGTTGACCTTCGAAGTCACCAGATTTTGGAGCAACTTTCCACCACCATCATCCATTATCCATGGAGCCAATCCCTGGACAGGTCACTAATCTATCGCAGGACCCACCGAAACTGTTTCTCAGTACTCCAGTACTGTTTCTCAGACTTTGTAGAATCTATACCAAGCTTCCGCTAAGCTGTTCTAATGGCCACAAACCATATTCTTATGTAAACCTTATTTCACTTCATTTAAAAATATCTCGTTTTAGCCGGCGATCAATTATGTCCTGACATTACAGCACAGGGACAGGACGTAGACGAGACACACAGCACAGATGGACAGAGGAAGTGTTGTGTCTGGGAACAGCTGCAGGCTTGTCGCCTTGGAGGTGCACCATTTTTTTTTTTTTTTTTTTTTAAAGACTCATCCTCAATCCCACACCTCACGACTGACACCAGAAGAGCAGCTGCATCGCTACAGGCAGATCGGAGGAATATAAAATTGCACAAATTCTGACTCAGGTTTCGATTTCCCACGAATTAAAAAAAAAAAAAAAATCTCTGGGTGAAGCTCAGAGCTCACGTTCTCTGCAATCCACGTTTGGCTCAGTAGGAAGTCAAGATATTAAGTCCTACATTTCAGAGCAGAGTCCCACTGGGTCCAGTGCTCGACTTTGTTTACTGACCAGCAACATTAAAAGAGCTACATGGTGAGAATGAGTTTAGTGTCCTGCCTGTCTTATTTTTATCTCACCGGGGGGGACCTTCCTTCAAGGTGCTAATTACAATGTGATATTACCATCACCCACCTGTCTATCATTAGGGTATATTGGGCTTGGCTTGTAGGTTTAGATTTAAATACTCGTAAAATATGTCAAATAGCACAACAATAAACAAATAAATAAATAACCCACAGAGGAAAACCTTTTTTTTAATCTTTTTTTTTTTATTCTTTCCAAAAAATATTTGGCAATTAATAAATAATGAGTTGTACAAAATACAAAAATATAAATAAGCATATAAAATATTCATTATTTACAAGCTTTGCAGTATTAACAACATTGAACAAAAGAAGAAATGTCCTCCATGACAGTTAGCACTGTCCATAATAACAATATTGCTGCTGGGGAAGCCAATAATCCTGAGCTGGAGATGGAGGCAGGCTGCTATTCTCTGCATTCTGATGTACAAAAAAAAGGAGATTGCATATTAGTCATAATTATTAACAGATGACGTGTTAATGAAAAGACACAATTCTTAGATCATTATTTGCGGATATTCAAGATACGGTAAAATTGAGTACATACCTGACAGTAAGGCATATTGAAGACCTCCTGTGTGGAGAAGCTTGGCGTTTCTGGAGCCATTTGATTGAAGCTCTGTTCATGGAAAACTGGTGTGTCTGGAGCATGCATTGGAGCTGCAGGACTTCCATGAGTTGCCTCTTCTTGCCCGAGCTCCAGCTGAGCCGACAGATAGGAGATGTAGTGGATGGTGAGGCGCAGAGTCTCAATCTTGGTCAGTGTCTGCCCAGAGGGAGCCACGGATGGAGGAAGGTAGTTCCTAAGATGGTGCAAAGCTTTGGTCAGGTCCCTCATCCTGAGCTTCTCCCGTTCGCTTGCACTCTGGCGCTTCAGCCCAGGGAACTTCGACCGTGGTCTTCCGGTCCTCTTGGCAACCTTGCCGGTTTTCTTCTCTCCTTGATCACTGTTGCTCGTCAGAGGGAAGATCTCTTGGAAGTTGTCGCTTCCTGTTCCGTAGTGGAAAGTCGGTGGAGAGAAACAGCAAGAATCGGTGGAGGAAGCTGGTGAGAGGCTGCTGCAGGCGCTGTAGTAGCCGGCGTCAGAAGCAGAAAAGCTCTGCTCCAAGAGGCCCTCGCAGTTGAACAGAAACTTGGTGTTATCCTGAAGCTGGATAAGAGAGCTGGAGACGTCCATGTTTACTCAGAGTGAGGAAAGGTCTTGAGGACAGGCTGTAAGTCTGACTGATGCTGGAGCAGCGTAGAGCTCTTGTATATATCCTCCGTGAGGTGTGAGGTGGCACCTCTAGGAGCTGTTCTCAGGCCAGAGAGGAGAGGTGACGCCGCAGGCAGGGGGTCCATGGGAAAGAGCAACTCGTCCAGGCTCAAGGCTGAGGTGTGAGTGCCTCAAGAAACACCTAGAAACTGATCCTCACAACTAAGGATGACCGAAAACACAAGTAACACTTTAGACATTTAGATCCAAAGTTAGGTATAAATATAAAACACACTACAGCTTCGCCTTTTCTAATTGGCAAGGTAATGACTGGAATGTGTCTGATACATGACCTATACAATTCAGCCTTCATTCCAGTCAATAGTAAATAAAGTACAACCTGCTTGATTAGTTAGTTATTATAAACATTATCTCATTACAATTACTCATTTGAATACTCTTTTTTTTTTTTTTTTACACAATATTTGCTTTACCCTTATACTGTCTTGCTCTTATATATAATGCATATTGGTTATTCTTGTTGTCTTACTCAAGAATCATTGTTCCTATCAGTCTTGCCGTGCATGCACTGTGTACACAGTTCTGTCTTGGCTTGTGGTTCTGGAGCTTTTTGCAGACAGGGACATCCATCAACTAAAAAAAAAATAAATTCCATAGACCCCCTCAGTACGGATTTCTTTTCCGAAAAGGATGCAACTTTCCAAATATTTGGCTCAAACCTGCGCTGTAATATTTTTTCTTTCTTCTATTTTTGGGAGACAAAGGCATTTTTGTATTTCTGAACTTCCCACTCGGAGAGCACGTTACGTCCAAGGTATCTTGTTTTTTTGCCTTTTGGAATATACTGATTCAAGCAGACTAATCAAAATACAGTATGTCTAATAACTATCATAACAGTAGCTTTTGATTTCAACCATCGTAACAAAGTCATAATGAATAAACCAGATCCCTGGCTATGCCTCTCATAGTCGCACTGTTTTCTAGAAAAACGATTTCATCAGACTGTTCTCTACAATAAGGCTGGGTTTTAAATGAAATTGTAACGAAAAAGACGTGTGATGAATTCTGAGTCTGTTCTCCTCTGGACTAAATCTTTGACTGTTTGTATTCTGCTAAAGACAAATTAATTTTCCATTCAATTCCAATTCAAAATCTTTTTTCCCCCCATCTTTGAATCTGTTTTTTTTTTTTTAGCCTTTTATCCTATATTATCATTAATCTATCTTTAAGAAAAAATATTAAGCTTTTTTGTTCTTTAAAACACACTGTGGATGATAAAAATGATGATGATGATGATTACTATAATTATTTTGAATAGGATTTCATTGTTCCACCAAATGCAAAGTGTAAACTGATATTTAGATTATCGATGAGTCGCACATCTTCATTCTTCTATACATGCACAAACAAAATATTCCTATATATTTTTTTTTACTCTTTCTAGCATTGCACTCTTCTGGTCTGAGTTAAACATGCTCTGCTCATTACTAACCTTTCTGTCTTAGGAATCACAGACGTACGTGCTCTTTTAAGCAATGGGGACAGTCATAGATTTAAACTGACACATTCTCTCTAGTTCCTCTTTCAGTTCCTGATATTTTGCAAGTGTCATCACTTGAGGTTGGCGGCTTTGCTATTGTCGGGCTGAGTAGTAATACTTTCCTCTTCTGGTCTGAGTTAAACATGCTCTGCTCATTACTAACCTTTCTGTCTTAGGAATCACAGACGTACGTGCTCTTTTAAGCAATGGGGACAGTCATAGATTTAAACTGACACATTCTCTCTAGTTCCTCTTTCAGTTCCTGATATTTTGCAAGTGTCATCACTTGAGGTTGGCGGCTTTGCTATTGTCGGGCTGAGTAGTAATACTTTCCTATTGCTCATATGAAGGTTTTTGAACACTGTCAGCAAAATATTTTCACACTGTAAGTTTCCTTGTCGCTGGGGTGGTCGTTTCAAGGGGGTACCTTTAGTACCTTTAGCATGTAGTTTACCTAGGGCGCTGCATGTGCTGTACTTTTAGTTGTGCTTGCTTTTTATCCTAAAACTCTGACACTTTTAAAAACGAATTACAATCCATTTATGTACATTAAAGGTACATTATATCCACATTTATTGGTGAAAGTTACATATCAGAGGTACAAAAGTGGCAAAGAAAGGTTACATTTTGTACAGTTTTTTTTTTTTAGAACGAAAGATCTTTGCTTTTTAACTTTCCAGCTGTATTGGATTTGTTCTATTTGGATTTATGTCTGGTAAATATTATTTTCTGTATATACTTAGGATATGTTTATACTATTATGCTTTTTAAAAAAAAAAAAAAAAAAAAAAAAACTTCTACTATGCACCCCAGTGTGCCATATAAGCCGAGGATAATCTGTGTCCTAGTAACATAACCTTGACGCGCAGAGTTGTCACCGTGCATGTACAAATGTGTCGTGCATTTTTGTCTCTAATATATAATCTGCAATATTATAGAATATGATCTACCTATAGTATGTACCTACAGTATAGTTACCTTCCTAAGAGGCAGGGAATTTTCTAGAAATGTTCAGTTGGCAACAGTGTTGGCTAAAGATCAGCTCTAAGCGTCATCTACGTAACATCATGTTTGCCACTCATGAACGCAGAAACATTAAGCTCAAAACGTAAACCCTGTGCAAGCTGTTGTGGTGGGAACGTTGAGTAATGTGGTGGAGCAGGTCACTGTGAGTCATTCCCACAAACTAAAGTGTTACTTTTGACTCCTGGATACTCAGAGAACACACACAGCACATGCTTTTACATCCCCAATCCACCCCCTCGACCCCGGCCCCACCCGCCCTCACTGCCACCTCGAACCAACCCCATCACCAAAATAACATAAAATAAAATCAAATCAAATAAAATAAAAAGATCAATGAAAAAAAAACCTCTCTCTTTTTTTTTTGTTTACGTAAATAATAATGTCTCAATGTATTAATAAAAACAGCCATGTTGAATATAATTATTAATATCTGTATATCTATAGATGACATGTTGCTCTTATTTATGCAACAGACTGGAAAATGTCTCAGAAAAAAAAAAATAATAATAATAATTTGACCTGATTTTGTTTCCAGTCCCTTCACCTCTGAACACTACACTGCGGTTTTTCTGTGCATTCTGTTTTAAATGCATGTAACCTCTATATTGCCCCAAGTCTTTATGTGTGAAATGGCACCTCAGGACCTTCGACAGGTGTGAACTAAAGAGGGTCAAGTTCCCACCACATTTCCGTGCTCTCAGCTCTAAAGAAATCATTCCCCTGAAAGTCACATAAACAAGCCTTATCTACTATTTTTCGGTAAAATATTTGCAGATAACTGTAATCCAGACTCGCACGACAGGGTGCAAGATGCTAATTCGGAGATCCCTTCAAATGTTATTTAACACACGTGATTATGAGTTAATTAACACATCAGCACTACTTATTCGTGTCTTTAAATGTGGGTTCGCCTCTGAAGATAAAAGAGTCCCGTGTGTGTGTGTGTGTGTATTGGGATTAGGCTTTGCACATCAAATGCCATCGCCGCTCGGCGCCAAAACAAACTAATTACTCCAAATCTCGTCGTTCACACCGCCATGTTCTATGCATTTGAAATGTGACACTCTCACTTGAGGACAACGTTAGTGTGGGGGACGGTGGACGCGGGGTGCAGGGGACGGACTCACGGCTAGACACGGCAGTGTGAAGAAGCTTTTCACATTCAGTTAAGGCTCATTAGTTACAATAAGCTTCTCTTAGCTACGACCGAATACACGTCACGCGATGTCCGAATTAAAGGTACTTTTCCTTGACGCACCATCAAGGAGACGGTTTTGTAGCTTCACTGTGCAGGCCGTCTTTTGCCCGGGAATGTTCATAGCTTTTAAATCTTTAAACATACCTCGGTGTGTGCCTTCAATTATTTTGAAAAGTATAATGATACATACTAAACTAAAGGTACAAAATGTCCTCTTGACGGTAATAACAAGGAAAAGTGCAGCTTGGTATCTTTATTTCTGACTGTGTTTGATGTGAACTTCGTGACGGTTCCACCCCTGCAACAAGGAAAATCTTTGTATCTTGGTATCTTTATATACCGAGCTGGCGTGGTATGTTTTACCATTCATATTTCGTAGCCAAAAATAAATAAATAAATAAATAAAATTGTCACAATGAACCAAACAAAACCTTTGTATTAAGCTCTTTTTCTTCTTGTTCTCTTGTTACTGGATGATCAAGAACTGCATAGAAGTTTTTATGGTAACGCTTTAGAATACGGATCCGTCATTAATCAATAACTACACAGGAACGAATGAATAACGTAATATTAACAATGTCGTAACTAATATTAACTAACAATTTGTTACCATGGTTTTTATAGTAGTTAGTAATGTAAAGGTAATCCTACAGTGTAGAATCTTATGACCATTCACAAGACACACACACACACACACACACACACGTATATAGGGTCAGTCATGGCCTAATGGATAGATTCAGACGTGTAACTCAAAGGTTGTGGGTTTGAATACACTGTAGGATTACCTTTACATGACTAACTACTATAAAAATCATGGTAACAAATTGTTAGTTAATAGTAGTTACTGCCTTTGCCTGATGACTAGCATCACAAAATAAAGTTTGCTAGCTAGTAAACAGAATGCTAGCGATCAGACAAAGGAGCTAGCGAGCTTTTCCTCGTAGATAGAAGAAATAATATTACAACAGGTTATAACCCTTTGCTGCAGATTAACACTTTAGAAATCAGAAAGAGACTACACAGTTGCTAAACTCTTTGCCATTTAGTCCAGACGAACAGTGTGATTCAATTTAGTTGACCTAGAATGCTAAAATCACTTTATAAACTGTCACTACTAATCAACCGTTTCTTTTACAGACTGGATTTCTGAATTGTCAAAATAAAAAAAATAAAAAAAACCCAAAAACTATATAATACTAATATATAATCTTGACCTAATTAACTTCTTGCTTGCTGCACTGTATATATGCTGTATTGTTGTTTATTATTCATCCATGCTTGATTACAGATCTGATGGCGATTTTGAGCACAAAAGCAGTTCAGTTCCGTTGAATTTTTTCTCCCTTTGGAATGAGAAGAGATGGAAAAATGCCCCCCCCCCCAAATCCTTTAGTGATACAAATTCAAATGTGTGTTTTAACACCTTGCTTCCATGTCTACAAGAATTGCCTTGAAGTTATTTAAGCTATGAGATAAAAAAAAAGAAAAAAAAAAACAACCTGATAAGAACGCAAACACAGACCGAACAAACATATATATAGATATACACATATATAGAGCTGTTAGCTGTTGTCTGATAGCAAGGTCGATGGTTCACCAATCGATCACGGCGAAGTGAACTGATTTTATTTATTTATTTATTTATTTATTTATTTATTTAGCCGTACTCTTCATGCTTTACACCTCTAGATTCTTTGAATTTGTAGACCACCATACAAATCAACTTTTGGCCACATTTATTGACACGCGTGAGGAATTCGCTTCGGACAGACTTATATTCCGCAAAAGGGATCTAGAAATAGTACTGGAACAGTAACCAGTATGCATGAGTGTTACAGAGCACACACAGACAGGTGATCGTTTGAAAGAATAACAAGTAAGGGACGCTTTTGGCCTCCGAAGTTTAGCATCATGCAAATTGCAAACTTCGGATAACAAACGCGCCTTGGCTGATGAGCTCAGAACTATGATGCCTGGCGTCGATTTGCACTGTGGAAAAAACTGTAGGTTAAAAGTATTTGTTTGGGATAAGTGGCAAACTGAGCTATTTCTGACATTAGTAGCCATGTGAGTTAAGTGTAACCACATATTTGTATGAGTGTATGCGTAGGAAGCAATGCTTACTTGCCCTACAGCCAACTCCCCAGTCCATCTGCTCAGCTACTCAGCAAGAATGTTATAGTTGGAGTAGGTGTGTTTGGATCAGGGAACACTTCTAACTTTGCAGGATAGCATTGCAGCTGCAGCCTTTATGAAGAAAAGCATAGAAAAGCATTTTGCAAAACATATAGGCATACAAGATATGGGAGCCCCCTTAAAAGAACTTCTTTAAAAGCATGCTAAATGATAAATCTGAAATTTATAAGCAGTGTACTCTTTGCTTCAACCTCCAACACACAATTCCATAAAAAACACACACACA
>JAOVYU010000004.1:7543913-7554210 GCA_025674565.1 Synodontis membranacea
TATTTTAAACTTCAGTCAAATCTGAATGAAGCATCATGTTTTCTTCTCAAAGTGGGCGGAGCTTGCTTTTTCCATGGAGCACAGGGTTTGTTTTTAACAGCGCGAGTCTGCTGAGAATCGTTAGGTATATGCAAATAACGAGTGCTTGGGAATTCTCTATTCATGTCATTGCCGGCAATTGAAGGACAAATCCAGATCGGTTGCTAAATCAGTTTACTCTTCAAATAAACCTTTGATTTATGTAACAAATGGAGCAACACACAACCTCAGAGGAGCAAACAGTATCAGTGCTGCTGAATTCCCAGCTCTCTGATTGGCATGTGGTTGATTCATTTTTTTTTTTTTTTTTTTTTAAAGCAGCTCAGACGGTAGTGCAAGCTGCTAGGTAATTCACAGGGGTGGGCACTTCCCAATAAGATAAGATTAATAACAAATGGATTAAGAAATACTATGATTTGTGGAAGGAGACATTTCTTTAACATTCATGGAAGGAGTCTCCAGTGTCAGAGCTTTGTAAACAACGATACATTTCATGCCATGGGAAAGGACAGAAGTTTCCCTGTAACTTGAGATGCTGTGATTTTTTTTCCTTTTCTGGAAAGGGACTGACACACTCTAGCTGTTATAGCACAAGTGATAACAGGAAGCAATGTGTGTTGTAAAAGTCACTTAACAGATAAAAAGCCAGCAGTTGTAAATCATAAGGCCTTGTTCACACGGGCGTTAAATTTTTGGATAAACGAACGCGCTCTGAATGTCCTAGACGTTTATGTTGCGTTTTGTAGTGGCGCTAGATTGACTTCTACACTGGCGTTCGTTTGCCTCTGTCTAACTCCAGCCTGCAGCCCAAGTTGTAGTTTGTGTGTTTACCTGTGGGGGGAAGTGTCGGGCACTGGATATGAAAGCCCTTGTCGTTAATAAAACCCTGCTTTTTTCCGCATTTCCCTATGTATAGAATATAGGATCATGGGATATATTCGGTCCTTCAAAGCGTAAAATGCACGCGAAGAAAACGCACTTAAAGCATTTTCATTGCGCTCGTTGGGATTTTGACGCCAAGAAAAAGCTGCATGCAACGTTTTTTTGACGCCGTATAAACGCGCAGCCGGCCAAACGCACGTCATGGAAGCCCGTGTGAACACTCTCATTCACTCCAATTCGCTGCTGTGCTATAAGAGGAATAAAATGCTTCACTTCAGTTTCTTGTTTGTTATTTTGCTGGTCAATGATAAATATGTAATGATATTTAAAAAAAAAAAAATACTGCATTTGGATAGGATTATAAACAAGGTTTAGGCCATTATTGTGAGGTTAAAAAATTAAATATCAGCACACGTCTAGTCTGCACGCATCTCTACCCAGCCGTCAGCCACCCGATTCTTCATGTAGAAACTCAGCCAACCAGAATGTTTTGACTTTGTGGTCAGCTTGGCAGGTCTTTACAGCCCGTGTCAAGTGATTTAGCACTAACGCTAGTCAAGGCCCGACATGGTTGGGTGTGGTGCGAACGGCTGATGGGCATGGAGAGGAATTTCCTGGGTGGACTTATGACCCCAGCTTTAGTTTTTTTAGTTTGTCTTTATGTGTTTGCGAGTGTAGTAGGTTACGAGATGCGAGTCATTGACGGCATGTTAATAATTGAACATACTGTACTGTTGGGTGCGTTCTCATTTCCTGAGCACTATTGCATTACGATGAATGAGCTTTATCGTGCCTCTTTTAAACAACGCCTTGACTTGTCGGTTCCTTTTTCTTTTTGTATAGCACGTTGGGAAACAGCGAGCTCACACTGTGTATAAGCGCAGACTTTCTAGGTTGGCGCTTGGTTGATGTAACCTTGGACTTTGACAGTCTTGTGTGCTGCTGTGTTGGGTGAGACTTGGCTGTCACATTTACAGGAACCACAGGCTCCCGCTGGAGTGGTTATAGGCTGGGTGTGGGTTGCCATACAGATAATGAGTCCACTTTACTGCTCCGAGGAAGCTGATACTTTAACACTGTGAGGTTTGTAGGAAAATAGGGAAAGGAAAAAAAAATATATCTCCCTATATAACACGTCTCTTCCAAAAGTGTTTGGCATATGACATGTAAATTCCAATGGTCTTTTGCAATAGGTGGATCATTTTTCAATATATATGTAGTCATTACAGCACAATTACAGGTTAGTTAAGAAATGACAGTCATTTGTGTGAGTCACATTTAATTGCACACATGAAGTCATTGCTGCTTTAAAAGATCTTTAATGTTAGATCTAACCTAATGGACTTTATATAATGTCTAATAAATCATGGCAATATTGTTGTAAATTGCAGCACAATAACCCTCATTCATCAAAGTAGTGCAGATGTAAGTATATACAGCAGTGGTCACCAACCCTGTTCCTGGAGATCTCGCTTCCTGCAGGTTTATCTCAGAAAAACTAACACGCCTCGTTTAGTTGATCAAGAACTTTTTAAGACCATGATTTGGTGCTCAGGTGGGCACGATTACGGTTGGAGCCAAAGTTTTTATTTAGCTAGATCTCCAGGAACAAAGTTGGTGACCTCTGGAATAGAGTACAGAATGACGGATGAGGCATCTGGGTCCGAATCATGAAACCCGTTGTATAACGTCGAAACAAACACTGATTTGATGGCAAATGACGAATCAGCCTCAGCTCCCAAGATCCCGCCTCACATGCGTACAAATAATTTGTTACAACAGTAAGCCAACGAAAGTAAAGCATTCAGCAAACTAGAGGTATCCAAGATCCCAGGAAAGAAGCAAATTGGAGGAAATGTTTTTTGATTTAAAGGGGAGTTAGAGATGCTTGTGTATAAGGCTGTTGCAAATAAAAACAAGGTAAACAGTGAACTCAGTTTATAGTTGTTGGACCAGTTATGTTTTAGCTTTTTGATAAAAATTTTTGTTATTAAAATTGGTGAGACAGGTTTCCATCTTCAATCCTAAAAAAAATAAAAATAAATAAATAATGATAATAATAGAGGTTATTGAAAAAACTACAACTTGTAACTCATCTTTCTTTCGGTGTTTTCTCCCTCTCCAGCACATGACCGCTGCGAGTCGGTGGTGGTCACTCTGTGTTGTGGGGGTCCAGATGGCCTTGTTCATCACCTGTCCTCAGAGCAGATGTGTTTTGTCCAGGACTTGGCCTTGGACATGGCCCAGTTTCTGGTGAGTGCAACGGGCAGTGACGATGGGATGGATGGTGCACTGCTGCTGAACGAATGTCACATCCCGCTGCAGGAGTGTGAGAAAATGGACCAGAGCCTGGCGCTTGCCTTCAGACACCTCACACTGCCTCCTGACTGGAGTCTTTTAGGGGACAACGACGGTGAGATAACGTGCTGATTCAGTCCTCGCAGTCATAATTGTGTGGCAAACATGCGAAACAGATCACATGGTCAAGTCTTGCGATTTTCTACTGTAGGAAATTTCGAAAGCTACTTTTTTACGTATCTCAAGCGCTACATTAAAACGTGAAGGTTTGTAGAAGCGTAATTCATCTGAAACCAAATGCTTCTGCTTACCTTAGAAATGGTTACGACTCCTATTCGAGGAAAATAACTGGAAAGCCTGTAGACTGGGATTTATATTCATATCTTTCCAGTCCTCTTCTGGAGGACTAACAAATATGAAAATAATTTAAGCAACACAAGCCAAAGGTAATACAGGACGCCATATAAGCTGATATGAATCATATTCATTAATTTCAAAACCTGTAGAGGGCGTCTGAGAATCAGAAAATGAGCTACATGCTGAACGACGTGGATAGTTTATCTCTGTTTTGAAAAATTTGAAGCATTTTATATTTTTATAAAATGAGATGTTCTGTGGATGGTTTAAGGAGTTGGCAGCCCACAGGATCTTTATAGAACTTTTCTCAAGTAGCAGCAGAAACACTGCTGTTGTTCTTACCCTCTCTATCACTGTTTTTTCTCCCATTTTGCATTCCCATTTGGTTACCAGGGTTACTATGAATATAATGCATGCCATTCTAGGACAAACATCCTGGGTGGCTTATAATAACAACCCTCCATCTTCAGGACCCAGTCTTTGTACATGGAGTTTAAACTGTATCCATTTGCTACATTCACCACTATATGTGAGATCGTTTAGACCAGTTGATACACTTAATTGTGTAGTTGTGCCTATGATGGTTCTACGAGGCACAAAGACAGAAGTGTGGCAAACTTTCAGTTCCTTAAGCAGTACTCCATGGCATGTGCAAATACTTTCACTCTCTATCATGGGATCAAGCCTGAAATACTATACAGTTCAGTTTTTTGCCTCCTTGTGAATAAGAGATTTGAAAACCTCATAACATTCACACATTTATTTAGAAGATGCTTGTAGCGTACAGTAGAAGAAGGCGAGGCACAAGTGTGTAAAATCAAGTTGATGTTTATTATACGGAGTCCAGGAATCGTGGCCATAAAACAGGGTCAAGTTACAGGCAGACAGGGTTATCACAGGCATACGCAAAAAAAAATAGGTCAAATTAAACTGATCCAAACAATTGAACACGATGAACTAGAACACAAGAAACTGCGGCTTGATAATGTACAAAACAACCGATGACATTTAGAGTGTACTCACACTAGGTCCGATTGATTCGTACAACACTAAAGAGTGATTGTTCCCCGCTCCCCATTCCCCCGCTGGCCTGCACTCACACTGTTCTAAGCGTTCTGCTCCCAGGGGTGCTTAAGTCATCACGATGCAACCAGTGTTGTAGTACTCGAGATCGGTCTTGGTCTTGAGCCCGATCTTTGAAGGTCTTAGTCTCGTCTCGGACTCGGCCGCATTTGTACTCGGTCTTGTCATAGACTCGGACAAAGAGGACTTGGAATTTTATTTCGAGACCAGCCGAGACCACAGCTCAGATAATATTATTATTAATGAGCCGTTTAATGTCGGATTGGATAACCTCTTACTTCAAGTGGAACCAATGATGTTAGTGTCGACCGCGGTTACCCGACGCGCCCCCTTCACACACACACTGGCCAATCAATCCCACAAAGAATTCACATGTAAATCAACTGGGAAAAGAAAACACAGCAGTGTGTAAATTCTGCAATACAGTGATAACGAAGTAACGTCAAACTTTTACCATCACATAGAAAGGAAGCACAAAGAAAGGTAAGTTGTGCTAGCTAGTGTTATTAGTCATGCGGTGTAAAATGCGCATTGGTCCGGTCTCGACTCGGTCTCGGCCAGCCCTGGTCTCGGTCTTGTCTCGGTCTCAGCCAGCCCTGGTCTCGGTCTCGACTCGGTCTCGGCCCCTCAGAGTCTTGGTCTTGTCTCGGTCTCGGCCCCTCAGAGTCTTGGTCTTGTCTCGGTCTCGACCCCCTCTGGTCTTGGTCAGGTCTTGGTATTGGATAAGGTGGTCTTGACTACAACACTAGATGCAACTTTTTGTGTTGAAGAAATGCGCTCTCGCTTAGCATGATAGAAACTGTTTTTATATCGTGGCTCATTTTGGGCATGGTGACACATGGCCCGCATACATGCCGTACAGATTTCTTTATTACGAAACGTAGTGATTTTCAGTAGATCGTGCTGCAGAAGGAATTTGCCGACTACAACCTGCGTTCATCAACAGGGTGGGAACCAGACCCATTATTAACCCTAATATTCTGAAATGAATTGAAAAGTGCACGTGATAGCATTTGAGTTAAGAGCTTGGGTACGGTTAGCAATCACACTGTGCACAAGACCAACTGATCCGCTCCTCTTCCAAGCGGTCCAAGTGAACCGAACCTGGGAGCGGTATTGAGAGATCGCACTGGTCAACCGAACAGGTCTTTGGGGGTCCGACATTCCCGGGAGGATATGTGGATCTTCTAGTGTGCGTACATCCTTAGTAACCAAACAGAAACACCTGGGTACAAACAGCTCAACTAATTACATGGCAAACATAGGACAGGTGCACACATTTGGGTAACAACACAATACCATGATAAGGGAGGAGACGGGACCAAAACCAAAACAAAGGCACATGGCAAAACATAAACAAAAGCGTGTAGGGAAATAACAGTGCTTGCTACACTGTGAACCGTGCCTCGTTCTGAAAGGATATGTGACAGTGCTTTTATCAAAAGCACGTTACAGTTGGGCTCAGGGTCAAGTGCCTTGAACAGTAGCACCTTGGCATACGTCCTAATCATGTAGCTCAAAGCCATCCCCACTGAGCAGGGGTTTTGCAAGGACAAAATAACAGCAACAGCCCTCTCCGTTTAATAAATAATAATCCAGCCACATGATGACGAATTGTTTCAATGCCAGTTTGCAGTATGTGAAAGTGTGATGTACGAGTATTCAAAGCAACTAAAAGAATAGATGAAATATACTTCCACCTTCATCACCCTGCATGACCATCTCTTGTATACAAACCTTTGAATAAAACTCCATTGAACTCGATTTAAAGAGACGGAGTGTGTTTATAAGAGGGAAAGAAGGTGATGGAGAGAGAAAGCACATCTTTTATGTAGGTTTGCAAGAAACTTGTAGTGACCTGAGCTTGGTGCATGTCAGGGCAGCACTGTAGTTACTATTGTGTAATGTTATTTATTTATTTTTTTAATTGAAAATGAACGTGTGAGTGTGCCATTAATTCGTCATTGCACTTACATGCCCAATGAAAAGGGACACGTTGCTTTGTTGAGTCTAGGCTGAACCTGTCTCCTGCTTTTTGTGCCGACACAATGGTTACAAATCACTCAATCAAACATGTTGACACGCTTCATTATTCAAGAACCCAGTTGATATTAAAGTGAAAGCAAGGATACTTTGACCTGCTGCAGAAAGACTATAGAGGCTATTTTGGACTACCTGCTTTCTGAACATGCTCACGTTTGCGTTGTAGATCTGGAGCCTCGGGAGACTCTTCTGCACTTTGCCGCACGCCGTGGGCTCCAGCGAGTGGCGTCCTTCCTCCTTCAGCGACCCGGAGCGAGACAGGCACTTGCACTTCCTAACAGAGAAGGCGCGACCCCGGCTACCCTGGCACAGAGCTGTGGACACAGTGTGCTGCTAGAGCTACTCACGCAGTGAGTGTATCATGACAGCAGAAAGCTACTACGCCTGTGGGGCTTGCAAACGAACCCTGGCAAACTTTCACATAAATATGCAATCGTAGAGGGCAGGAAATATAAATGGTTCAAATTAGCAGGCTCTAGGTAGCTTAAGGACTAGCTCGGTTTCATCATTAGAAGCATAGAGAGTTTTTTTTTTTCTGGATGTATTGAATGTTGCCTAAATTCATGCATGAAAGAAATTATTTGAATGAAAAGTCTAATTTGGCTCCTTCCAGTATAGATTAGTAATTAACACCAGCTTTTTATTTACTGTAGCCCAAAGCTTAGTTTCTTTGGCGTACCTAAAAAGATCATTTCCATTTGCGTTGGCTGACTAAGCCATGCCTGCTTGTACATCCACTCAGTCGTTCCCCCAGAATATAACGAACGGCCTAATGGGAAGATTTTTACAGTGCGTTTTATAGGTGTATAATTATGCCACAGAGCCGTTGAATTCTTCATTATGATTGGTCAGAAGAACTAAACGTTTCAAAAACAACATATAATCACTGGCCATTTTATTATTATATACTCCTTCAAATACCGTATTAATGCAAATATCCAATCAATCGATCGATCAATCAATCAGTCACACTGGAGCAGTGCAACGCATAAAATGTTTCAGATCATGAGACCGAGCTAATTTTCATATACAGTATAATATCACAATGGGAAACAAGTGATCGGCTCAGACGCTTTTCTGCTCTCCGTGGTTCTAAAGAATCTATATTTGCTTTACCGTAGCCTTCCTGTCAGCTCGAACCAGTCTGGCCAGTCTCCTCAGACCTCTCAGAGGTGTTTTGGTTTGCAGAACTGGGTGCCGGATGATTTTTTATTTTTTTTTTGCTTTACTAAACCATTGCGAGTCAACTCCACAGGCTGTTGTGTCGCGAAAATCCCAGGAGATTAGCAGTTTCTGAATTGCTCAAACCAACCTGTCTGTCACCGTCATCTATGCCACGAAGATCACATTTCTTCCTGTCCACATTTTTTTTTTTTTTTAAATGTGAACCCAAGCTCTTAACATGGATCTGCATAATGGAATGCTTTGCACTTCTGCCATGATTGATTTAATTGCACAAATAAGCAGGAGCGCAGGTGTTCCTACTAAAACGTGGCCAGTGAGATTATTTGCAAAAACGATACACCAGGCAACATTTTTAATGAAACGATGTAAGATCCAGGCTGTTTCTGAGGGATATGAGAATGTTCATAAAGAATAACACAGCAGGATTCCCCTTTGGCTAAAGTATATCTCTGGGGAAAAACTAGGACAAGCGTGGGTTACATCCTGCTATATTATGTCCTCCATCCGCCTCCAGATGTAAAGAGAGGCTTCCGAGATAATTTTTTTTGCACCCAAGCATGGGAATATCCCACACGATATAGGAAAGCTGCTATTTTTAAATTCAGTTTTGCATGTACAGAGTTATTATTTTTTGCCTGGTTTGGGAAAAATGCCCACCTGCTGTTGAGTTAAATGTGTGACTACAGGAATGCAGGTTGCATCATTGATTCCTTTATTATCAGATAATTGGATGATTTTCAGACACAAAATATATTACTCTTGCCTGCTCTGGTGACTTCAGTCTGATTCCGAGCCATACCACTTACTTTCATTCAGGCCTGACTGAGAATGTCCACTCCACCCAGGATTGCACAATCTCTGAGGTCAGACAGAAAGGGTTTCACCCACTACACCTCATATAGAACAAACCGACTTCAGCTGAGGTTGTTCAGTGGAGAGCAGACTTGCGATTTAGAGAAATCAGTGCAGCTGCTTAACAGGCTTTCGTTTACAGAAGACTTCTGCTTTGAGTGTGCGTAGGAGCCAGTTGATACGTTTGGGTGTGTGTGTTATAATCAGGTGTTATGTATTGAGCAGGGAGGAGACGGACACCACGGATAGCACTGAGACACACAGACGACTTCGCTCTGGTGCCTACGTGGTGCAGCACCACCCGGATGTGAACACCTACACCCTGTCAGCGGTCACTGAGCCTGGCACAGCGCCACACAGCCTGCAGGAGGACGTGCAAGCCTTGCGTCGGGTGATTCTGCAAAACACAACCCAGGTCGAGGTGAGTCATGCTAATATAAAGTGCGGTCCAAAAGTCTTTTTTTTTATTTATTTATTTTTTTTTTAGGATTTTAAAATATATTTAAAACAACAAAAGAAAATGTTCAATATCTTCTAACTATAATTTTCATGATTGTGCACTATTTCTAGGCCACTGTTTAAATGTAAGATTATTTGCAATATTGACCATGTTAACTGCTGTGTTCACAAGGTCAGATCTTCCTCACGTCTAAGCTCTTCTTATTGAAGCGCTGATAGATTTGATAAAATGGATCATGAGGTTTTGCACACACTTGTGGAGTCCATCCGAGTGCACACTGTCCTTGAAAACAGCACATACAAAAATACTGAGAAACTTCATGTGATTCTACTTTTCACTCAGGTTGCTGGCAATAATACAATTTGTAATGAAAACTGTTGCATTATAGGTCCACTATGTAGGACATTACGGGTATCTATTAGCAGAAATGGAGTACGTATTTCACAAGATACTGTACAGTACTTATGGAATTCATTAGTGTATGATTACCTGTAACTAGGAATGTTGTGTTTTCATAAGTTTAGAATGAGCCCTTTATATCTGTATAGGGAGTGGGTCCACCATATTGTGCCAGTACAGTAGCCCAGTATGGCCAAAAGTCTAGAGCGGACCTTCCGCGTTGCGAGTTTTTACAAGAGGCAGCAGAAGAAGAAAAAGACAAAGAAGAAGAAAGGAATACAAGGAAGAACGAATAAGAGGAATCAGTGTTTGTTGGTGCTAGCTAATAAGTTTGAGAACCTATATTTTGAAAAATGGAGGATTATAAATAATATTATTTAGCGTGGAAAAAGCAAGGCAGTGTGAATGTAAGTTTTTGGAAGTACGCTATGGGCACCTGATGGCCACCGTATGTTCTGATGCACGCTTGGAAAGGGAGGGGTAATTCAGGGGACATTCAGGTGGTTGAGTCCTACTGTATATAGTGGACATTTTAGACAAGAATGCCAAACAGAAGCATTTTCACTAGTGCTCTCAGACTTTTGGACCCCAGTGTAACTGAAAGGATTGGGCCTTTTTGCTTTATTCTGACTTTCTTTCATACTTGTATAATTGGCCTTAAGGAATTACTATATACCCGATCACGCTCATTCAAGATTC
>JAOVYU010000004.1:7554310-7567150 GCA_025674565.1 Synodontis membranacea
ATATATCATGACAAGCAAAGTGTGTCTTAAAGGTGCCCTTCTGAGTTTAACCTTTCATTATGTCTAATCTGCAGGAATGTGTGATACTGAGTCAGTGTTTAATATAACTGTTGCTGCTGATAAATGTTTAAATTATGTTGCATAACTGAAGTTCCATTACTGGAGAAGCCATTCTTTTTTTGCTGTTCTGTTATTCAGCTGCCGCACGTCACCCAAGAATATCCAGACGACCTGGAAGCCCGTTCTGAACACTCACAGGACAACTCCGTTGACACCACAGAGGAAGAGTTCATGCCTGCATGTGAGAAAAGAAATAAAAACGAACATCCAGGTCCACTGCAGTGCAAAGAAGTTGACGGGGACTGTTGCTTAAGCACCAAAGCTCCTGCGTCTCTGTCAGACAATGGCAACAGTGACGAGGAACGGGCGTGTTCCTGTGAAAACATCGACCGAGATTATGGAGCGCAAGCAGAGAGCGTAGATCCTGGCATACTAGGAGATAGCGGTGACAGCTTACAGAACAGCTCTGAGGGAGAAAGTGCAGCCCCATCCTGTGGAAAGGAGCGAGAGGAAACTGATAGGGCTCAGGACCTGATCTGCGAGGCGCGCCTGAGTGCTGAGGGGCCTGAAAGGGAGGTCCAGGAAGAGGGGTGCAGCTTGGTGAGAGCAGATGAAGACCAGTGTTTGGAGCTATCAGAGTCAGCAGCAGGAGACATGGGAATCACTCAATCTGCAGACACACCTGAGAGTTCTGACGTGGAATCTTGTTCCCAGGGCGAAGAAAGCCGTGATGAGAGTGAGGTGGGGAGCGGGAACAGCACCTCTTTGGAGCAGGAGGACATGAGGGATGTAAACGAGGACTCAACAACGGATCACTCAGGAAATGGCGAGCTAGACTCAAACAAGGCTGATTTACAATCTGCAAGTCCAGTTATTTCAGCAGATATGATACATCCAGTGGATAACAAGCATGAAATAAATGCCAGTCAGGCAAGTGACAGCTATGAACTAGGACCTGAAGAAGAGGAAAAAACTGCAAAAGGCAATACTGATGCACAGGAAAAAGATAAGCTTGATACTTCCTGTCATGACGCAGAAACAGAAAGTAGTCATGAACTATTTGATACAAAGTGCCATCACGGACAGGAATCTGACACTGCCCCAGAGGAAACATGTCAGAAGAATGATATGGTTGGAGAACTTCAGATGCTCTTAGATGCAGAAACTAATCCATGCAGTTCAGGTTTTGAACCCGAAGATACATCTACTGTGAAACTTGATACTGTTTCCCAGAACAGCACGCACTTACCTGAGCCAAAACCAGAAGCAGACACCTGGGAACCAGACTCAGCAGTCATAAGTGAAACAACAGCAGGAAGTGAGAGTGAAGGACAAACTTTGGAATGCAACACTGTCGTCTCCCTGGCTGCGCTTGGCTCAGAGCCTGAATCTTCCACACCATCCAGTGAGGACGCATCAGAACCCGAGGAAACTGAGCAGGTTTCCGAAAACATGGTACAGAGAGTTTCTTCCAGTGACCCACAGGAAGTCTCACAACAGAACAGCCTCCGACATGAATGTGAGCACACGCAGGTCAGCGTAGACACCGAGAACAGGATTTCTTTAGAGAACGACGACCGGACAGACGAAATCTTATTAAAGAATGGAGATGGGCTACCAGAAACGAGTGACATTCTTCCGCTAAAGAATAGTGAAGTTCCTGACCAAGAAGATATAGAAGCCTCTCCAAACAATCTAGTTTCAGGAGAAACTGTGGAATTGAGAACCTCTAAAGACAGACTCATAATTATTGAGGAAGAAGACCAGCCTTGTTTGGACCACAGTGAAGCAGTGCTTTATAATTTCTCTAACACAATCCCAGCTGATATTGTAGATGGTTCACTCTTACTTACTGAGCAGTCAAGACTCAGAAGTGAGGATAGAGTTGAGCCTGAAGTAGTGGCCACCGATTCTGCAGTTACAGAGACAGTGGAGACAGAAACTCAGGAAGTTGAACATAAAGAGGACCTCGATGGACACATCCAAACTCCCCAAGGAGGTGAGACTGAATTTTCACTTTAACTGCCAACTAGGATTTGTAAAACTAAGAGATTTATTCTTCTTATACCACAGCAGTCCGCCAGTGATTATATTTTTTATTTCTTTAAGGACGACGCACTTTATGTTTTATTCATTTATAATTAACGTTTAATGTTATGGAGCTTTGGCAGAACAAGTTAGTTCCTCTTATCACTTATATTATAACAGCTATAAACATTTGTCATTTCAGCAGGCTCTCTGTTTTTCTCTCCTGAAGTTAATAAGATAAAAATACAGCTTGTCAAATTACCAAGAAGCTCTCCTTCATGGAGCCCTTCCTGCGTCGGAAAACTTGCAGCACTAAAACTGGAGTCTCCTTCCAGAAATGCTACATGAATAGAGAATACTTCACCATTTTGCCCAAATCTGTGTACTTATGTGTTATCAGAGTTTTTTTTATAGAACACCTTATGACCAATCAGAACGCAGACCTCAGACAGAGCTGTGCTATAATTATAGTTCTAATTTTAAAGTCTATAATAATAAATAAATAGATACAAAATCACAGTGGCTATGATTGTAAGTCTCGAGCATCATGTTTTCAGTCCCATTTGTTTCAGAAACAGAAACTGGAATATTGTCAAGGTACGTTGTGATTGTGAATAAATCTTCCAGTGTTAGTCAAGTTCGCATACTTTATCTAACACCACAGTATCGCAGTCGATTCAGTTTTAACAATATATCACTGTTTAGACTTTTGTAGCCTCGGTTCTTTTGTCTAGTTCTTTCATGGAGACACAAATACGACTTATTAATTTCCTGCACAAGGCGGTCGTCTATGAACTGCGTCAATACTGAGATCATAAAAACAAAAAACACCCTCCTCCTGGCTGGATGCTGATGGTGAGAGTGGAGTAAAGCCTCTATTAGATCATCTCTGACTCGCTAATGGCAGGAAGAGTCTGAATGACTTTCTATGATTAACCAAAGCACGGTAATTATTTCTTCCCAGACCCAAAGGAATCATTAAAAGTAACATGTCTAACTCCATCCTGCCCATGCCAGAAGGAAACGGGGCGTGCTCCCGTATCCCAGGAAATGTTTACAACAGAGAGTAACCTAGCAACAGGTGATGTCATCGAGATAACCAGGAAAAGCAAAGACGACGCTGTCTTCCATTCTGCCCTTTTCCCGACCAGTTATTTTTGTTCTTTGCTGTCAAAGCAACAGCACACATTTACGCCCATAATGGTTATTGTTACCTCTTTGGAATTACATAACAGAACCGACATAGCTGGCCCAGTTATTTTCAGCATTGTTTCTGTTCGTTGGACGAACAGGCACGACTGGGAATGTTTTTAAGTTCATTAATCACTCCCTTAAAAAAAAAATAAATAAATAAATGACCAATATTTTCCACTCTTGACCAGGAATCTAAAAGCGGGTTGTAGCCCAGAGTTCTAATAGAGCGTTCAGTAAACTTTGTACCTCTACTACCATGCCATCCGACTGAGTGTTTGTCCGTGTCAAAACGTGTCTTTGCAGAGTTAGATGTCTCGCTGGACGATCAGGTGGACTCGCGAACAGAGACATGCCTCCGAGGTGGAAACACAGATGTTGATGTGTCTATGGTAAGTACCAGGTTTCCGAATTTGCAGGAAGCCTCCTCTTAAATCCAGGATGTGTTAGTCACAAAAGATTTGGGTGTGTGAGAGGATTAGCCATGGATTACGATCCTTCCCTGTTCTCCTATCAAAGATTGATCAAAACGAATGCTTGCACTTAATATGGAAACACTGGCAAGCCTTATCATCTAAGAATGCTCACAAGTATGCACTTTTGGGATGTGTTACTGAAGCTGCTCACTGAAATATTTTCCCACCGAGAGAGTTTTTTTTTTTTTTTTTTTTCCCCCTTCTTTGAGCTGGGTTTAAGCAGGATTTCTTCTTCGCTGAAGGGAAGCAGAGCATATACAAGGTCCAACAGGTGGCCACATGTAGATATATAGTAACTGCATGTCCAATTGGTGGCAGTATTTGCCCTTGTAAAAAACACCACCGTTTCCCCACTGATGCGGTGTTCCTCTTGGCTCCCTCTAGCGCCACTCTTTATATAACTGACACCAGATGTGGCTTCTGCGTTGTCAGTGTTGTCTTCATGCATGATAAAGATAGGAAGATGCTTAAAACTGCACTCTAAACAAACAAACAAACCAACCAACCAGCCCAATAAACCAGATCCCAGCCACGCGGCCGTTCTGTGTACAACGAGACGCTGAATGTTTTTTGACCACACATTAGCAGATGTGTACACAATACAATCTGGCCATGTGCTCTCAGCCAGGACGCTTAATGAAATTTACTTTGCTCGCCGCTCTTCTCCATGGCGACATTTCTGAGTCCTGGTTTATTTACCTAATGCGCTCCTGAGTGCTTCGCAAGTGTGTATGAGAGTGGGCCAGAGTTAGCGAGCAAAGCAGCTTCCATTGTCTGTGCCTAGTCACAGCAAAGCTAGCCGGCTTTGAGCTAGCATGTGAAGTTAGGGAGCAATGTGGCAGTGTTTACTTTTGCAGAGGTCAAACTGATGGGGGTGGGTGAGAAGACAGATAACAGGAAACCATGTGGCAGTGTGTGTGTGTGTGTGTGTGTGTGTGTAAGTAAAGGATTAGGAGGAGAACAGTGAAGCAGTGTGCTCCATCAGTGTCTGTCAGAACGCCATAACTCATAACATTTTTTCCCCCAGCTTTTGAGGTTTTTATTATGTGGAAAGAAGCAGTAAAGCTAAAGGAAAAGAAGGTTAATTAGCTTTGCTGTGAAAGTGCGGGCCAAACCGCTAACCTGCAGATAAAAATCTCTGACCGTTATTCTGCATTTAAGTCATGGATTGTGAGCTTGGCCTGAAAGAAATACAAACAATCCTTGTATCTAAATGCTATCTGATTTAAAAAAAAAAAAAAAAAAAAGAAGAAGAAGAAGAAGGAAATGTTTTACGTTATTGCAGTTTATTTAAATGGGATTGTTATTTAAATGAAGTATGAGTGAATCATGTGAGAAATTGCTCACATCAGTATTCAGTCTTCAGATGTACTGTAACTACAGGCTCTTGAGAAGTTGCGTAGGCTGGGCACAAAGAGTAGTCTTTGCAGAAAACTGGGGCGTGTCTCAGTTACGTGAGATCATGTCCTTTGATTTAAGTATCGAAAGTCCATTAAAAGTTTGTCATTTTATTAATCAGATTGTTAACTCGAAATTACAAATTTAAAGCATGATAAAATAGAGTAAAGCATGTGCAGGAATACTTTTCCAGGCCCTTGATTGTTTTTGCACAACGTTGTCTGTAAGTGCACGGTATAAAAATAAACGAAAAGCGAAATAATTGGATGTGCCGGATCAAGTGCTATTTTATAAGCTGCTGAATTTGAACGCCATGCTGTTAAAATAAACCAAATGTGCGGTGATTCATGTGATGTAATAGTAAGAAGTTCTGCAGCAATATATTGGTGTATGCCAGACTGTATAACTATCCAGTTAGATGTTCATTTCAGTGGCTATGTTTACATCCAGCCTAATGTTCTGAATATAATCAGTTTCAAAATCCAAACAGAATAAAAATGCTTCCTGTAAGGACCTCGTTCAGAACATAAAGGCTGGACAGGTTGCAGGAGGGTAGTTTAAACCTTTTCACAAACCAAAGCAAAAGACAAATTGTTAGATGTTAATGATGACTAATTGGCTGTGTTGTTTCTGCGAATGCACTTTGTTTTGATGTAAATGCATCGTGATGTATTTTTAGTCTTGCGGTAACAGCATGTTCGAATACTGCTTCCAGAAGTATTGGACAATTGTACCAAGAGCTCCCTTGTCTGCTGTTGCAAGACAAATGTTTACAATGACTTATGTCGAATTAAAAAAAAAAAAAAAAAGACAAGATAAATTGTGTCGAGATAAATTGTCTAGTAAATCAGAATAGGCAGCGATGGTATGGCTCTGTACGGGAAACCATTTCGAGCCAAATTAACCTGTACTTACCTTCTCCTGTTCAGCACTTTATAACTACAAAGGAGAATGTTTCATTCAGACGTTGCTTAAATTAAATAAACTCAAAAGATAGACGATAAGATTGGCTAAAATAATCCAAACGGCCATCTTTACGGATTTCTGCACATGTCAGAAATCCTATTCCGACTGTACGCTTGTGGACATATAATCACGCACATCCGTCCAAAGAGCACATTCGGAATCGCTGACCGGAATGAATTAATTCCGAATGTAAATATTGTGCGTGCAAAGATAGCTAATGCTTGCCATCTTCACCTTTATGACGATGTTATCATTGCTAGGTGCTTGCTTTAATGCTATGTTGTATTACATTTGACAGCAATAATGTCATTTCCCTCTTCAGTCCTCATTTTCTATCCCTGATTTTTTCAGGCTTAAAAGTAAGTGCTTGCGTTTTAAAGGCAGTGTTTTGGACGCTATTGAAAAAAACTCCCACCTTGGATGTTTCTATACAAGGATAGACGAGGCAACCTTGGAGACGTGAACTACACACATGAGATGAACAGAATCTGAATGATGCAGACAGAAAATCGTTGTAAGCACGTGCGGAAATTGACTCTGAGTACACATAACGTTCTCTGTGAAAATACTGATGCGACTTTTGGAGTCAAGTCACTGACTCTGAACATGCACAGCCATAAACAAGCCCTTTTAACTGTAGGCAAAAACATAAACAGAGCTTTTCTGCCTGAACAAGAACACAGCATTTAATATGATCCACCCTCTAGGGTGGATTGAGCACTTTCTTGCATGGGATTGTCAGTGTAATGTAATGTATTGACCTCAGGACCAGATGTCTTTTCACGCCTTTCCAATTTTGTGCTGGAGTTTGTATTAAATTGCATGCAGATTTATCCTGCCAAGCTGAAACTTACTTATCTCATCTTCAGGGATTATAATCAGATGGGAAGGGGGGGGGGGGCATCAAGCGTTGCCTTGTATTTAAACAACCTATCTACTTCGCTGCGAAGGGCGTGTCTTGTTTCGTGTGTATATAAAGTGTGCTGATCACCGAAGACATCAAGAGCGTCACAGGATGTCAGTTTAAATCCTGAGGTCATGCAGACCTGTTATCAATCAGCAGCACTGCACAGACTTCCCTCTAACTCAGGAACTGAGCTCATAGGTGTGATTCAGAGGGGGGGGGGGGGCAGGGAATATGGGCATGCAGACGGTGGAAAAGGGTGTGTATGGGTGGATATGTACAGAAGGGAAGGACATGCAACTGTGTGTGTGTGCGTGTGTGAGAGAGGGAGAGAGAGAGAGAGGGAGAGAGAGAGAGAGAGGGGGAGCAGAGGGCTGAACGAAGTTGAGCGAGTGAAAGGGGCTGGCTCTTCACACAGATGTGAAAGATTAGGAGTCTCTCTTTTTTCCAAAAGGTCCAGCAGCAGAGACGTTGCTCGTAAGGGCCTCATGTTGGAAATAAGACCCATTTTGCGGATCAACTTCTCCTTACTTTTTGGGGGAAAATGTACGAGAGAAATAAGCGGAGGTACAGTTTGTGTTCCAAAAGAGGACGAGCTGTGGACGTGGTTTTAATAAAGGTAAGGAGGGTTTTCTGCTCCGTCAGTGGAACAACTTTAGTAACTAAGTTGATGGCTGAACATAAAAATGTATCATTGTCAGTCCATCAGTTGCATCAGATTAATGGGAAGCTTGCTCATGATATTGATTTCTTCATGAAAGAAACTTGTAAAGTGATGAGTATCCAGCAGAACCATATGTCCTCCTGTCTGATGTACTGTAGTGTGTGTGTGTGTGTGTGTGTGTGTGTGTGTGGGTGCACAGTGTTTGTGTAATGAGGATGAATCAAGCCTGGGAACCCAATACTGTCCAGCATGCATGAGAAGGCCGTGTTACAGATATGATGCATCATTTGAGTCATTAGTGTATTGTTTTTTTTGGTTACCAATTCCCATGAACTAGTACATGAGTCAGCATTCTTATATCATAGAGATCGAAAGGAAAATTACAGGTGTTGTGTAGAGTTCTTGTTTTTCTTATAAACATTAGCCGATAGTATTAAGGACTCTTTTGTAAATCACAACGTAAAATTGCAGGTTTCTCTTACAGTCAGCCTGGTTAGATCATCGTGCTTTCCTGTGCAGATGCCTGTGATTGAACAGAGAAGGCTATAATGTACCGGTCAGTCAGCAGACATTCCTCAGTTTGGTTTTGAAAAGCCGCACCACTTAATGACTCCTTAAGGCAAGATATATTTTTCACTTTGGCTGTGCTGCAGCCTTTCTGATGGCTGGGGTGCAGTGCTGTGGCAGTAATCTGTGTGTGTGTGTGTGTGTGTGAGGAGACTGCATGGGCAAAAGGGGTGAGGGGAATTTGGTGGCAGTCTGGAAGCCAGCGTCTCGAACCTAACGGTTTCCTTTGGCCCACGGCCTGGAGAGACTGATGGAAACGGGGCACGCAGCCAAGTGACTTCATACCACTGTACTTCAACCGAAATCTCTACACTTTTGACGCCACTGGAGATTTAAGACCCAGCTTGGGAACATTTCGAGAATGCTTCTCTAAGAACGTAGCAACAGAGTGGTTACTGGAAGTGATGCTAGAAACAAAATTGATGCCCTCATTTATTTATTTATTTATTTATTTATTTTGCACGGCTTTTTTTTTTTGTTCCCAGTCTTTTGAATCAGGCATACATCAAGAGTCCTAAGACCATTTATTTTTGTACCATGTGTGTTTTTATTGGGTGCATTTTTGAGTGCTTGGCCTCCAACCAGGCCTGCTAGCACGGCCCTGCACACTGCTCTCCTTGGCCCTACAGATCCGTATTGAGAAGAGAAGTAGTGCCAGACTCCGGTGAGAGACCTCAGGCCATATCTGGCAACATGCTGGGCAGCAGAAGCATGTACTGTGTGTTTGGTTGAGGGGTCTGTACCTGAACAAACAGCAGCGCTGAAAGAGTTTAAGCGAAATGAACTTCTGCTATAGTTTGAATAACTATAACTGTCACATCGGTGTGCAGTAATCAGATGATTCCATTGAGCTCGTTTTATTGCCTTCAGACGGATGCATCCATGTGTTTATCAAAGTAATACGTTTAACGGCTATTGCTTTATTTTACTTTATATAAATCAGATATTATTCTATAACAGATAAAAAAAAATGGACTTACTCTTTCCACCCGTCCTGAAGTGTTTTCTTCCTCTTAAACTGTGCTATTTTGCCAACAACGCCATTTTTAATTTATTAATGAATGACTTTAACCATTTATAGTTACCTTTAATGCTTTGGATCATCTGTGAGACAAGTTAACAATTATATTGTTGCAGCTATAAACTATCATTCCTGCACCTTTCCTCTGCAGCTTGTCCTGTTACAGGGCGCCCCTCTGTACTGAAGACTTTCCCATAGCGGGATAATTACTGACTCTTACAAAGCGCTGACACAAGAGACTCCTTATAGAAATGGTAAATAAACAGAAAACATCACCATACCATCCACATCTACTCATCTGTCTATTACCATATCTACATATCTGTTAAAGCTTGCAGGGAAGCTGGGGCCAATCCCATCTGACTTTGAGAAAGAGTCGGGGTATACCCTGGGCAGGTCGCCAATCTATCGCCTGACTAAAGCAGAAACCATTCACACTTATGGGCAATTTAGAGTAGCCTGTTGACCTAATCTGCATGTCTTTGGGCTGCAGGAGGAAACCAAAGCACCTTTAGGAGACCCAGACAGGCACCAGGAGAACATGCAAAATGCACACAGAAAGTGCCCCAGTTAGCCACCAGGTTCGAACCCAGAACCTTCTTGCTGTGAGGCGACAGTGCTGCTGACTACTGATCCATGAGGCTGCCATTACAATATTGCCTAATGACGTCAAGGATTATGAAATGATGTTTTTTTTGTCTTTGTCCTAAATGTCGATATTTCAGATGACTAACCCTACCAATGTATTTCATAAAGAAGGAGCATTTTTAGGCTGTAGTAGAACTCTTGAGATAAAATCTGCTGTATTTGGAAGCTAGAGCAGCGGTCTTGCGTGGCCTTGGTTCTTAAAGTCAGGTCCAGGGACACATAGGAGTAGGGTTGGTTATGTTTTTTTTTTTTTTGTTTGTTTGTTTTTTTTACTTTTTTTTTTTTTTTTGTGATACCAGTGTTAAAACCATACTTATAAAATGGTGCCCGAACCGATGGTTCGAGGTTGACAACATTAAATAATGGCTTTTTTTATTTACAAAGATAAATTTGAAGTTCAAATTGAAGAACATACTTAGTAACTCGAACACAGTGTATCTCTCCGCTGTCCGGTGGATATTTGCCACTGGGTTCTGGTACCCAACATTACCCAGGAGTCTGTGATGCTATTAATCCGTGCTGCGGTCCAGTTTTGTTTTACACTTGAAAGGGATCCCAGACTATAAAACTTTCCCTGGTTTAAAGTTACTCATATTGAGTGAATTGTAAGAGTGTAATGGTGTTACAGATCGTAAAACATAAGGGAGGAGTAGCTGCAGTGCTGCTGGGTTTCATTCATAACAACAAGACTGTTTAAAGAGAGCAGATACACAAACACATGCACAATAATGTCATAATTACAGATACATAGTCTGAGTATGAGTATGTTTTTTTTCACACGTTACCTGATACTGATTTGAGTAACCTACTTAATGATTCAGGGCCGCAATGTAACCTGTTATTTAGCTTTGCATTTTTAAAAAAAATGTATTTATGCGCAGTGTGTGTTCATGCACTTGAGTTTAAATGTAGTGCATTAACTAGGATTTGATTGCGTATGGTTTCCCAGAGGATTTTGTTTCACTTCGTACATCTGTGAGTAAAGTGCGTTTTGTTTTCGTTACATCAGAATCCCTTGTTGTCATTGACTGATAGGGACTTATCATCAAGAACAACATTCTGGGGAAGAGTTGTTGCTTTCACTCCGCTAACATCGATTGTGGAAATGTTTTTTTTTTCCCCCTGCTTTATGTTACTAGCAATGAAGACATTAAGACGTTTGATCAGGTTACACGTAACGAACGAAGATGCTGCGGTTTTTCTTCTTGATATTTTCGCAAAGCACAGTTCGCTTTGCTTTGATTTTCATCATTAAACATTGAACAGGATTCGAAACTTTAGGGATATTTCATCTCGGCACCTGCAAAATGTCTACTGTATGGTGCTTCAACCATGCCACCACTTCAGCTTTATTTTTAGTTAAACATGCGTGTACTATTAAGTGTAAGCATTTTATCGCTTAAGTGTCTGTATTTGGGGTTTTCCCCTGTGTTAACTGTGAGATATTAGTAGTATACACTGGTGGGAACCGCTGAGAGCAGGCCTCTGTGCGGTGTGTGTGTGTGTGTTCCAAGCCTATCTACCCTCTCCGGAGGCACTTCCCGAGGCCTGTGTGTGGGACAACAGAGGGCTGTGTTCTCTCTCTCGTCGGCCTTCTCCGAGACACACACAGCAGCTACTCAGTAGCACAGTGGGGAAGGTCCCATCAATGGAGCGTTGTCTATTGTAAATAGCTTTAAAACTGTGCAGGGATGCTGTCCTTTTTTTTTTTTGTTTGTTTCAAGCTCTAGTGCTGTAAACCTAATTACCCATCAACCAAAAGGGGGAAATTGTACCCACGGTCAACCTTCACGTGCCTCGGAAAACATCAGAAGATATGTAATCAAGCCTGCGCTTGCTTTTATTTCTTTCTTTGGATCTGTGTCGTTCTCTTACCACCCCCTCATACACAAACACACGGTCGCTTGCTTCCATTTTTCTACTGTGCTCCAGTCCGTTATGGCTGCTCTTTTGTTGTTCTTCAACCCATCCTTGCTTTTGAAAAACCTGTTATCGTCTTCTTAACAAAACGCTGTTTGCTTACAACAAAGCAGCAGAGCTATGACGTTCTGTCCTGCGACCAGGTGAACATGCACTTTATGCTTTTATTCTCACTTTCTGTTTTGGGAAGCTTTGTTCCCGATACTATTAGTAGCGTGTGTAACATGAGAGCTGTGTAAACATCACTAATGGAGTACCACGCATTCACCTCTTTCACATTATAGGGATCAAAAGCTGGCATTATTAGTGCTATTAAACTGAGTTATTAATACCGACTCACTGAATTGCTGGTTAGCATGTGAGGTGAATTTCCAGGTGTTCTACGATGGTATCAGTTAATTACAACACTAAAGAATGTGTGCGTTCAGTTAGTGCCGCTTTCATTAGGCGTGGTGTAATATACAGAGGGGTAGAGCAGTCCTAATCTGGGACTTTTCATTTAAAACTGGAAATGAACAGAAAGAGTTGGAACTTTTTAAATGGAAAAGGAACTAGTTAATAGACAAGATTTCTAGGCCACGATTTGAATGTAATTAAATTTGTGAAATTGAACAGTTGTCCGAAACGTCCGATTTCCTTGGGTCTTATCAAATCCATTGGCAGTATTCCGATGGATTAGGATGTGGATGGAGTGAACGCTTTCATTAAAGCAAAAGGGAGCAAACAAATTCTAAGAAAGTGCACAGTACATGCGAATATTATACATATTCTACTTTTCACTCGGGTTATTGCAGATGGTGTAATCTGTGACGAAAGATTTTACATCATATTAGAAAAGAATGAGAAATGAAGTGTTTTCTCTAGAGGAACTTTTTCGTAGTTCTTAGAACTGTTGGAGGAGGTACCGCTTTTTGTGTGTTCACACTGCAGGAACTGAAGATGACCATAGTTCTTAGTATGCTGTTTTGAGTAACTTCAGGGTAGGTACTCTATGAGC
>JAOVYU010000004.1:7591155-7610157 GCA_025674565.1 Synodontis membranacea
ATATATATTTTTTTTTTTTTTCTTCAGCACATTTATGTAACGATAATGTGCTGTGCAATCTAGTCTTTATTTTCTCCCCTTAAACAACACAACAAATGCAAGACTGTGTACCCCAGCATGTACAGTAGTATCACTTTGCAGTTCTAAGCGATGGCCGTGTGAGTCAGCTGTCCTGACGTCAGGGAGGTGAAGCTCTGGTTAAACACTTGTGAAAGCTTGAGAACCGTTACGGTATCTCACCCATTTGTTCTGCAGAGGAAGCCAGGCAGGAAGATGAGGCACAATGTGACCTGTGTGTTTCGTGTTGTACCTAGCGAAGACTCTTCACTTTAGCACTTCCTTGTAGAAAGTCACCATAAATATAATCAGCCGCACTTTTTTTAACTTCAAGCCTTTACCAGGGTTTTTACACTGAAACCCGCTGATGTCATGATTATTAAACCAGATAAAAGAGCACCGTGTTTTGTTTGTGAGCTAATTCAGCTGGTCCTAAATCAGTCCTGAGTAAAGGACGAGCACCTCCTATGTTGAGCTCATCACTTCCTCTATGCTGCATGTGTGAAGTCGAAGTGTCTCGCCTCTCAGTGTGAGCGAGCCTCTGAAGGCTCTATTCCTCTGACCGTAATGTTAAGCTGTAGAAAGCTTTTTGAACATGGCCGCTACATTAAGATTCTCGGCTTTAAAGAAGAAGAGGTAGGTTGACCTTCGAGCATTCTTTTAGTAGAATAAGGAGTTGGTGTTCATCGCCATTGTAGCTGGTGGAGTTTTTGGTAGGGATTTTCAACATCAACAGTGATGATATTTGTCTCGTCAGCACTCGGACTTTATGAATTTTATAAAGGGATTTTCCTTTGAAGTTGTGGGTGATTTCATTTAAGACAGAAAAGATATTTAGATAAAGCTGTCTGCACTGCATTGGCCTTGCTTTTGCTCTTTTGTCCACTTTGTTGCAAATAGGAAGTGGGCAATAGGGGAACTTAACTAAGGCACAGTCTTTCACAGTTCTACTTATGTGTATGTCAATGCACTGTCAATGATTTTAAATGCATTTTAAAATCAAAATGTATTAAATGTATGATCCCTTTGTTGTAAATACTGCAACTGAGAAAATGTGCTTTAAAATGACCAATGTTAGTACTGTCTTTGTGTCAAAAGTCTGTGAAACTCACTTTTTTCTCTTTCTCGACCCCTTCTGTCCTCCACACAGGAAAAAGACAAAGAGAAGAGCCGGGAAAAAGACCGAGAAGCCAGAGAAAAGGAAAAGAAAGCTGTGAACGGGCATTTGTTCAGCTCCGTGAGCTTCGGCCATGCACCTTTTTGCCAGCACTGTAACAAAACCCTCAACGTTAAAGACGCTGTCAGCTGTACGGGTAAGAGACTGCTGCTTTAAATGTGGCTGTAGACGTCTGTCTCCTTCCTACAATGTGCTTTCAGTTCCAGTACAAATGCTTTAATGCTCCAGATATGCACTAATGAAATCTTTAGAGATATTCTGATTTCTTAAAACAGTGACTTTAGGCAGCGTTACGTATTCGATGTAAGAACAGAGATGAGAATCTTGTGCATAGGATGGAGACAGCATGTCTGCCACCTCACCACTGGGGAAGTGGGGAAATTGAACTCTTTGGAAAACAGTGCAGATTGACATTACATATGGTGTGACTCACGCTACGGCAAATACCTTACTCTCAGCGAACACCAAAAAGTCTTTAGCTTTAAGCAATTCCACGAGAGCTATCGGACCAACGAAATCAGGATCGCTCGGAATACTGGCTTGTGTTGAATGCAGCTTTACAGACCCAATATGTTTATACAGATCAAAAAATTCCTGTGCTCTCATAACATGATCATGTGATCACTTGTTTTGATTTCTACTGTAAGTGGACCAGACCAAAAAAAAATAAAAAATCATTTTAATAGAACAATATATAATCAATATATAAACACTTTGTACAAATCAGACGAACAGACTGCAGTTTATTATCAAAACAATATTTTCCAGAGTATCTTGTATAGCGTTACAGCCTTCAACTGAAATCTGTCTAGGTTTGATGAGTCTGTGCCCACTGCAGCCTCAGGTTTCTGCTGTTGAAGCCAATCTGCCTCAAGGTTCAACGTGTTGTGCATACCGAGATGCTTTTCTGCTCACTACAATTCTACAGAATGTTAACTGTAGCCTTTCTGTCAACTTGAACCAGTCTGGCCATTCTCAGTTGACCCGTCACGTCAAAAAGCTGTTTCTGTCGGCGGAACTGCCACTCACCGGATGTATTTTCTTTAGTGCACCATTCTGAATAAACTCTAGAGACTGTTGTGCATGAAAATCCCAGGAGATCAGCAGCTATAGAAATAATCAAACCCGATCGTCTGGAACCGACATTCATGCCGCAGTCTAAATGACTGAGATCACGTTTTTCACCTGTTCTGATTTTTGATGTGAACATTACCTGAATCGTCTGGCCTGTATCCTGTACGGTTTTAAGCGTTGCACTGCTGCCACGTGATTGGCTGATTAGAGAGTTGCATGTTTAATAGGTGTACAGGTCTTCCTAATAAAGTGCTAATAAAGTGATTGTATATGAAATAGACTTATTAGGGAAACGTGGGCTCGGTTCTTGCTCAAATTATAGTTACAAGTTGGACGCACAAGATTGCCTAGAATGTCTCTGTATGCTGCAGCATTCGGATTTCCTTTAACTGGGACTAAGAGGCCCAAACTTGTTCCAGCATGACAAAGTGAGTGGAACACTTTGAGTGGCCTTCACAGAGCCCTGACCTCAAATCCACTGAACACCTTTATGATGAACGGGAATGCCGACTGCACCTTAGGGCACCTCACCCAACATCATGCCCGACCTCACTAATGCTCTTGTGGATGAATGAACACAAATCCTCGCGGCCACACTCCAAAATCTAGTGGAAAGCCGTCCCAGATGATCGGAGGTTGTTACTGCGGCAAATTTGGGACTAACTCCAAATTAATACCCGTGGTTTTGGAATGAGATTTTCAGTAAGCACTTATGGGTATCATGGTCAGGTGTGCATTTACTTTTGGCTTTATAGTGCATATCACATATTTAGCTTGCTAGTTAAAGAATACATATCGGTGACTTTAGTAACAAGTTTATTAAATATTTCATTAAATTGACCTCAGTTTATTCCTACCTATTGGAATAACAGGGGCCAGTTCTTTTTTTCCTAACTTTTCTTTTACATTTTGGTCCATAAGACAATTTTAAATAAGAACACAGATCCTTAATTCATTTGGTATAAGAGATCCTTTATGCGGCTTGTCCTGCCCCAAGGGTCATATGTTTGACTCCTGTTTTGATTTAATTCAGCCTTCAAAGCAACTGAAGCTTGACTGATCACCACAGATGACTGTGCAAAAGCAGGCCATTATTTGATATTTGATATTGAAACTGAATTTTTTTTTTTTTTAATAACTAATACACGACGCTACTGGAACTTCCTCGTCCTGCATCACCGGACATATTGTCATTTCACAAGGCTGCTTTATTGCCCAACAGTGCATCCATTTTCTGGTAACCTTCCTTTTTTGCTTCCCCAAGGACTAGTCAAAGTGAGAGCCGCTTCATTTAGAGACTAAGAGGGTTTTTTTTTAGATATTCATTTCTAGATTTGTTTTTTTTTTTTTATGACTTTTAGCCATGAAGAATTTGGTATGCTTTTTAATAGTTCAATTTCCACGAAGCATCAGTCCATGTGCCTATGGCTACATTACAGTTCTCCCACTTAGCCTAGTTCTAGCACAGAATAGCCATGTATACTCGTTTGTAATGAACGTCATTTTTTCTTCTCTGCTGTGTAAGCGAATATGCCCTACTAAAAGTGAAATGTGAATTTATCTATTTGTTTTACATTGCACTGACCTTCATGTATTTCTTTTTATTGGAAATGATATGGAAATGAATCATTTTTATTCAGTGGAGCAGTAAATTTGCCACGGAAGCAGTGATGACTAGTCATGATATTAGATGCGATGTCTAGCAAAAGCTTGACAATGAAGCTATTAGTGTTGAGCAAAGCATTATATCAAAGGCAGTAATAAGGTCAGCATGAGTTCTAAGTATTACGAAAGCACTAAATTTGCAGTTCTGTTGTCTGTTCTTTTGTATATTCTGTACCTTGATTGGAAAAAAGGATGATAGTTTTAATAATCTAGCTTGTTTACATGGGGGCAGATGGTGGCCTAATGGTTAGCGAAGCGCCCCTATAATCGAAAGATTGCAGGTTCGAATCCCATGACCAGCAAGGTACCGCTGAGGTACCCTGAGCCAGGTGCCGCCCCCCAGCACTGCTCCCCGGGAGCTGAAAATAACTGACCCCTGCTGTGTGTCACGTCACATGTGGGTCAAACGCAGAGGACATCGTTGTTCGTTGTTGTGCACTGTGTGCTCTGGTGTGTCAATAATGACAATTAATCACATTCACTTGTTCAGTTTTAAAAAAAAAAAAGACATTTGTTAATAGTAAATAATGTGATGTGGATATCAAAACTGAATCATTTACATTACATTCTACATTCATATTACAAGCCTTATTGTTTATTTTTGCTCAGATCAGATTTGCCTATCTTTACAGTTCACATTTATAATTACAACTGATCTGTATCTAACTTTAACATGAAAGCGTCTGTCCTCTGAAATGGCACACGTGGGCACATTAATGTCTTCTGCCCGAGTAACCTGCATCACCACCAGAAACATTATTACGAGACAACTCAATGGATTAAAACTGACGAGTAGCTAATGTATGGATGTCAAGGACGTCAAACAGCTACTGTATGTCTCTCCTTTGAGATTGTTGTTTTGCTGTGCTGCTGGTATTGTGGCGATTTCTAAACTCGATCTTAGCAGTAGCCCTTTACCTTAACCCTAACGAATAAAGTTAACTATAAAATCTCAACCATAAAGGTCCGCTATATAGGATTTAACCAACTGAAAGTCGCTTCCTTACCCATTCCTTTATAAGCATGCATTAGAACATACGGTGTCCATCAGGTGCCCATAGCGTACAGTCAGATATGTAGATTCGCACTCCCTGGCTCTTTTTCATGCTAAAAAATAAGTATCCTCCATTTTCCAGACTTTCCAGGGTTCTCAAACTTGTTAGCCAGCACTAGCAAGCACATATTTCTCTTCTTTCTTCTTTCTTGTCTTCCTTTCTTCTTCTTTGTCGTTCTTCCTTCCGGATTCACGCTGCGGCTTGTAAAAATGTGAAATGCGTCGCTCTCTAGAGCTTTGTCTGTTACGGCCAACTGTAGCCGCGCAACATGGTGGGTCTGTCGAGGTGGACCCACGGCCACTTACGAAAACACGACAATTTGTAGTTCCGTTTACACTAATGAAAACATACTTATGAATTCTGTGGAATATATACTATATTTCTGCTAATAGATGTACTCAAAACCCTACATAGTGGACCTTTAAAATTAATACAAACGCTAATTAGCATATCTCAGTAGGTAGTACAAATCGACAGAACACTGCTGGCTGATGATGACGGAGCTCATCACAGGTGTGTAGGCGAAAAAGGCACCTGAATCTGACCATCTGACCATTCTCATTCATGTCACATGAATTCTCGGACACGTATTGAATTTAGGACCACATAGGAAAGTGACTCAAATCTGATTTGAAAAGATTGGTTTTCTGCTAAAAAAAAAAAAAAAGAAAAAAAAAGAAAAAAAAAGAAAAGAAAAGTTCAAATCAGATTTGAGTCACTTCAGCCTGGCAATGTGAACACAGTCTTAAATAGGTTTCTCTTTTTCTTTTCTTTTTTTTAATTGAAAGACAGTGGGCTTAATCCTGCTAGTCACTCCTGCAGAGAAGACAAAGAAGAAAAATCCACATTCGAGGGCTTCACTTGCTAGAACCAATGCCAGTAGAATTGTTGTAAATAAATTGGTTAATTACGTTTGACATACACTCTGTATACTTTTTAAAAATATGGCAGTAACAGATAGTTATCTGTTAAATGTAGTAGATGATATGGCTCTCACAGTCTGATCCCTGCTTTTTAAGGAAAGTCTGTGGTTTGCAGGATTGTGTGGGATGCAGCCCGGGTTTATTTGTGTGCTTGGTGGAGTTTCCTGGCTGGCACTGTCTTTACCACTTTGACTCGAGGCCAAATCGCAAACCCAACACTGTGATTTAAGAAAATCACTCTTATTAACCCTTAGGTTTTCCGACTGAGGGAGGATCTCGTTTTACACACTCGCTTTATGCTCAATGATCCAGGATGAGCTTTTGGATTTTTTTATTATTTTTTTTCCCCAGCCATATGGAACATGTTCGCTATATTTATACACAGGATGTGCTTCCTGTGCTTCTTTTAAACCACTGACGAATTTTTATAGAACGATCCTTAAGACAAATGCAGTGAATATCCTTGAACAGTAGCTCATCTAAAGTGTTTGTTCTCTTTCAGCCTGCAGTGTGTGTGTTCATAAAAGCTGCCGAGAAAGCATTCCTGTGTGTACCAAAGGAAAGGTGAGGAACGTCTCTGTGAAGTCGATAAATGGATTTCTTAATTACAAACCAATGAAATGCTTTTAGCAATGGATTTGCCTTTTCTCGGTCTTCTTTTCAGTTTCCGAAACAGCCGCAGATTATAATACCGGAGTCGAGCACCATGCCTGGAGTAACTTTAAGAGCAAAAAGTAGGTCTTGTGTCCTTTCTTTTCTCAATGTTCAATACTGCCTTGTTATCTTACCATATTTGTATGATTGTTTATGCATTTATTCATATTTAGACTCTGCCACACGGGAAAGGCCTTGGTCAGCAGTTTTGTCTCCAGATGACCCCCACTCTGTGATGGCCGCTCCTCGTAGACACACAAGCATCATGCCGTTCAACAGCAGCAACCTGTCCAAAAGCATGTCCATCAGTAACATCGCAGTGTGAGGATCCAATCTAATGTTGTATTAATGAGCAAGACAATACTGTCTAAAGCTGTCCCAGTGCTAACCTAGAGGCTTAAACGGAAACCCCTGAAACTCACTGAAACATCAAAATATTTGGAATATGTACATTTACAAATAAGTGCCTAGTGATTCTGGTGCTTCGCTTGGTACTGTGCTTTCTTTATTCTTGTAAAAAAAATGAAATAAGAGTTGTTGCTAAGGGGATAACAGAGGTTCAGCTCGGCTAGTTAGCAAACTACGACATGCCAAGCAAGATGACACTGACAGCACTGTTAGCATGAAAAAATTAAGCTTTGGAAGCCGATCTTTTGATCAGAGTGTGTGATTGAAGACGTGATATAGCTTGGCAGGCTAAGGCACCACTGCATCACTCTCTTTATTTATGAGATGAATTCCCCTTGGCACCACTATTAGTGGGCAATCTATTAGTATGGCATTGTGGGTAATGTGGGAACATGCTAAACCGGTTGAAAATATCGACTCAGAATTTTACCATAAAATCAAAATCTTTCGCAGGTTGGCGCGGTGATGTAATGGTTAGCACTGTCGCCGAGGAGGTTCTGGGTTCGAACATCGTGGCCAACTGAGGCCTTTCTGTTAGTCGTTTGCGTGTTCTCACCATGCCTGTGTTGGTTTCCTCCCACAGTCCAAAGATTTGCAAGTTAGGTTAACTGGCTACTCTAAATTACCCACAGTGAGAGTGTGAACGGTTGTTCATCTAGTTAACGGATGGATGGATCAACGTTTCGCAGAACTGAAAATGACAAACTAATTATAAATATTGAAGTGGATTTTTCATTTAACAGCTGTTCTGCCTCTTCCCCGTGCATCTGAAAATCCTTGTGAAGTGATTCCTGAAAATAAAAGTCAGAACCGGAAACCTTTATTAACTCTTGCGAACTCAATTAGGCCTTTGATCGATTTAGCTTTAACCAGCCGTGAGCGGCTCCAACTCACTTCCTTGTTGTCTTCCTTCAGATTTGATGATATGCCATTGAAGAGTCTGAAATATTTATCCCAATCCACCGACAATTTGCACAAAGCCAACAAGGTCAACGAGTCCACCGAGTCGCTGATAGATGAAGGTAAGCAGCCTCATTTTCTCCTGAAAAGCTCTTCATCTGTTTCTATTTCCTGGAGCTCCTTCTTATCTTCCCAAGCAGCTAGTGAGCAGGTGCAGGCTTCAAACAAGCTCATTCCCGAAATTCGTTAGAGCCAGCCATTGACCAGTAGCAGAGTACAATTTAGTAGTGACATTTGCGGGATGATTCACCATAGCAAGCTTTAGTGCACAAGCTTATTAAACTCATTTCTGTGTTGTTTATAGGAACGGAGATTGACGGGCAACTGATGGGAGAGTTCGAGGCGGATGCTAAAGAGTTGGAGGCCGACTCGTGGAGCATTACAGCGGATAAAAAATATCTGAAGCAGCTGAAGAAGGACCTCATCAAAAAGCAAGATGTCATTTATGGTAAAGTCCCCTTAGCATATGTTCATGCTAAAATCTGTAACCAGTCTTCAACCGGCTCATTAGACTTCTTGGACACTTCGTAGTACGAAGGACGTCTGATTATGTAATTAAGATTTTATGACTAACGTATTATCTGGAAAATGCATTTTTGGAGCTTTTCTGCTCCAGTCTTGATCAAATTAGAATATCTTATATGCTACATATGTCTTACAGCGCTGAGATAAGGCTCTGTTTCAGCTGCATTTCCTCCAATACCTTATTCTCCATTTTGCAGTCCTTGCTTTCTAGCTGGAATGTAAAAGATAAACGCACACCCGCATATTTTGCAGAATGCTCCGAATCCAAGAACCTAGGATTTGTGATTTGTGATAGTGAGAGCGTGCGTTCCCTTAAAGCCCTCTGAGCATTTATCAGTTTCAAGACAACTAGCTGCTTGGTTGTACTATTAAAGTGGAACATTTAAATGCAGTATAATTAATTGTATAGTCAGCAGCATATAGCAAATGGTCACACATGCAGTATGTTGTTCAAGTTTCAGCTGAGAGTGCTGTCTCACGACAACCAATAATTATCTAATTATCTAGCAGCTGTTCACAGCAACCTTTGTGTTACAAATATGCCATTCTCTTTGCTACTTGTCTTACTCGTGGTTCATTCATTTAAAAGTCCACTATGTAAGATTTCAAGGGTATCTAAGTATGTTTTCATTAGTGTGTAACAACCCATAACCCCAAATCATCGTGTAAGACACAGGTCCAGAAATAAATTGTAGTAAGACATAAAACACCTGGGACTTGGGGAGTGTGCTGTTATAGGAAACTAAACAATGTTGTGAGTCGGAGCTCATGTTGATTCATTTCCTCGAACATTGATTCATTTCCAATAACAAACCGCAAACAGTGTTCTATTGCTCTCATAACACAGCAGTTTGCAAATGATTGCTCTTTTTTTATTAATAATCAGCAGCATGTAGTATCTTTATGTGTTCATGCTGTAGTTCCACTGAATGTCTTCCTGTTTTCACTTTCATTTCAATAATTACAAATAGTCATTTGCTCAGCTGCATCTCTTCTGTCTCTCTCTGTCTTGAAGCGAACGGGCTAATTAGACATAAAGCGATGAACAAAACTCAAGGTCCTTAGTCCTGAAGACTTCCTCGTAGAGGCAAATTTGACCTTAAAGAATCGACATGATTGAAATCGTCTTTCATAAACATTAGGGCTAAACATAACGTCACCAGAGGTCAATGTCAATGTCAATACATTTGAAATTTTTTTATCTGCGTATTAGGTTTGAATCATGTGAGAGTCTGCCAGACAAGTCTCTATGAATCAGCTGTTACTGTAGAAACAGCAGTGTTGTAGAACAAGCACATCTATATAAACCTGTGATTTGAATTACAGCCAGAGCCGCTGATTTTGAAAATTCATCAACGTCTTCTGTAATTCAGCGATTTTGTGGTATGAGAACCGTATGCAGCAAAGGTACAAAGGTGTGTCTCTTCCTCCCAGAGCTGATCCAGACGGAGATGCACCACGTGCGTACACTACGGATCATGGCAGACGTGTACAGCAAAGGATTGCTGAAAGAGGTGCAGCTAGAGGCCCAGACCGTGGACAAAGTGTTTCCTGTGCTGGATGACCTACTGGAGATGCACACACTCTTCTTCAGCAGCCTACTCGAGAGGAAGAGAGAGGCCAAGCAGGAGGGCAAAGACGGAGCCTTCGTTGTCAACAGGATTGGGGATATACTGGTCAACCAGGTGAGGAGAGACCGGTGCGCCGGGACTATTTATTAAAATCCACTACCACGGACTGTTTTTTTAGTTTACAGAATATATTTCTGAGATTAACAGTGCTCTAAGACCAGATAGTTGTAAGCATAATTTTTTTTTTAATTATTTTTACCCTCATGTGTAAAACTGGAAAAAGAAATGTGTACACCAGACCCACAAGAAGATATTGCACTTATGATACTGCAGTCAGATACTGTTGGACCTTTACTATATGTGTGGAGATTCACATGTCATCCCCGTGTGTGGGGTGGTTTCTTCTTCTTGAGTTCTCAAGTCAGAAACCGTCTCAGGGAAGCTCATCTGCATGCTCGTCGTCCTCATCAGGGTCTGGACCTGACCGAAGTTCGTCGTCGTACAGATTTAGACAGATTTGTGAACAATATATAAGAGTAATTGGTCTTTTGTGTATGTAGAAAATGTTTCAGATCTTTGAGTTCAGCTCAGGCAAAATGCAAAACCGCATGCAAAAACCGAAAGTGTTGCGTTTATATTTTTGATCAGTATATATTGACTCAAGAGGGCTCCTCTGAGTGCGAACATCTCAACTGTAGGAGCAGAGCTGATATCTACTGTAGTAAAGTTCAACGGTTCAGAATAAAAAAAATAGACAGTGCTCTACGGATATTGACTCTGCTTAGCACATACACCAAAAAATAATCTGAAGATTCCGGGATGTCTTGAAGGACCAGTATGTATGCATAAAGAAAGGATATCTTGCTGATATCATGAAATCCCTGGATGCTTAGCAAAGTAGTGGGTAGTGTAAATCAAATTAGAAGGAGAACCTGAAGCTTTACAGATGAGATCACTGGAGAGCAGTAAATATTAGACTGGTAAATATGGTTAAAAAAAAAAAAGAAAAAGAAAAAAAGTGCAGGGCAGAAACAGGAACTAATGGAGAGACAGTCAGGATTGAGCTTCCCTGTGTGGTCATCCTGGAAGGCCCTGTGTTGTTTTAAGATGGGGAACTTCCTCTTAGAGCATTATGTAGAATCATGGGACTGATCTCTGTTTGGGATGATAAACAAGTTTAACATGCAAACATTTTCATTTTAATGTTAAGGGTGGGGTTACTCTTAGAGTTTTCAATAAAGAAAAAAGGTATACAGCTGAAGCTTCTCCTAGTAATGCAGCACAATAATAATTATGATAATAATAATAATAAGAAGAAGAAGAAGAAGGCAGAGCTGCAAAAGTGGCATACAGAGTGAGCTGTGTGGAGCTGTGTCGTCATCTGACAACCCAAAGACTCAATCCAATTAACAAAGACAGATAAACTATAAATTATGTTTTTTTTTATTTCCAAGATCACATTTCATTGAGTAAATTACTGGGAATAGACTGGTGTATTTCCAGTGAATCTTCCTACAAATCATAGCATGACAGTACTGGCATAACTGTAATCAAACACAGTAAAGTATGAGCATGACTTTAAAATTTGGGTGAGCCTGTGCCAACCATAGCTTCAGATTCCTGTTCTTGGCTAACCAGAGTGGAACCCAATGCAGTCTTCTGCTCTTATAGCCCATTTCATTGAAGGTTTGGCATGTTTTGGGGTGTTCTGAGATGCTTTTCTTGCATGCCATGGTTGTAAAGAGTGATTATATGAGTTACTCTAGACGTCTGCTCGTTCTCCTCTCATGCCAATCAACAACAAGGCGCGTCCGCATGCAGAATTGCCACTCAGTGGATTTTTTTTTTTTTTTTACTTTTATTTTTCCTAACCGTTCTTTGTAAAATCTAGAGACTGTTATATATGAATATCCTGGGAAATCAGCAGTTTCTGAAATAGTCAAACCAAGCCCGTCTGGCACCAACAACCATGCAACGGTCAAAAATCACTTAATTCCCATTTTCTCTCCATTCTGATGTTTGCTGTGAACATTAATTAAAACCCCTGACCTGCATCCGCATGCTTTTACTGTGTACATTGCACTGATGATTGCTGATTGGATGATTGCATGAACAAGCAGGATTCTTTTTTTTTTTTTCAGTCGTATACAGTTCCACAATTTGGAGCTTAACTCAAATATGAGGAACAGTCATTAAACCACGAGGTGTTTAATAACTGCAACTCAAACATAGTATATTAAGGTGGCTCAGTTCATGCTTTGGGATGCAGAAGAGGGGCAGAATCCTTACTTTTTTTTCTTTTTTCCTTAAGAAACAACAGCTGCAACACAATCTACAGCTTAATTAAAGCAATTACAAAAAGATCACAACAGGATAAAAGAGGATAAATGAAGAAAGAGAAGGAGTGAGATAGACAAGTCTGGCACAGATGGCGTAACTGTAGAGTCGGATAAATCATTAAAGGACAAATTGGTTCTTGCATTGCTGAATGTTTTTTAATTGGGTACACCAGAAAAGACATGGTCCAGAGATTATTTACTAAAGAAGTGTGTACATAACTGTGGTCATTTCAGCCTATAGGGTTGCATGGATCGTAAATCTATATTTCTAAACTAAAAATCAAATTCCTTCAGTGTGCAGCGGACAGCAGACAGGGATGTCTGGTCTCCTCCTTTTTGCATTATTGAGCTACTGGCTCATACATAATTTGGTAGCCGAATGGAATGTAAGAAAATTAATAAAGAATATTGTGCAGACGAACACTGATAATGTACAGATATACCCATCACAGCCCGGTGATTACCAGCATTGATGACTTTCCTTGAATATTGTATATTTCCTGATTACTGTAACTTCAATTTGCAGAATTCCCAAAAGATTCAGAAAATCTTCTTACAGAGTAGCCCAGTTTTAACTGGCATGTCCAATTGATGAAATATTTAGATGTTAATTTGTCTTGAGAAGTTTTGGGCTTAATTATGGCCCCTTCAAGGCAAATCAGTCAGACTTGAAACTATCCTTCCTTTTTTTGATATATAAAAAATGAACATCCTACCAAGATTGCTTTATCATTTTAAAACTTCAGCATATAGTGTGCGTAGTGACATAGTGCATAGTAACACAGTGGCCTCACAGCAGGTATGTGTGTGTGTGGCGTTCTGTGTGGAAATTGCATGTTCTCTCTGTGCCTACAGTACTTTGGTTTCCTCCTGGTGTTCCAGTTTCCTTCCACAGCCGAAAGATTCGCAGATTAGGTTAACTGCCTACTCTAAATTGCCCATAGATGTGAATGTGTGCGTGTGAATGGCTGTTGGTCTGCCTGCGTTAGCCCTGAATTAGATTAGCAGCCTGTACAGTTTACACCCCGCCTCTCACCCGAAGTCAAACTGGATTGGCTCCAGCTTCCCTGCTGCCCCCTAACGAATAAGAGGTATAGATAATGGATGGATGGATGGAACAAGAAAATAATCATTGAAGGAATGAATCCTGTGTCTTGTGAATGAGCTGTTACTATAGAAACAAACGCATATTAGAATGAACACATTGACCTAAATCTCTCAAGTGAATTTCCGCCGACACTACTGTCAGAGTTGCTTTAATAGCAAGATAAAAACCCCACCATCTGACCATGTAGCATCCAAGAATTTAACAGCAACATGGAACAAAATAGTATATTATAGAAAAGGAGGACATTCGAGAGCTTGGAATTCCGCAGAGAACAGTTTGGATGGTTAATGGAATATTATAAAATGAAATGTGTTTACACAGCTCTTAGGAGAGGCCAGTCTTTCTTCCTGTATGTATATTTTTTTGTGATCAGGCTTTACAGCATTTCATTAGTCTGTAATATGTGTTTTAGTTTGCGGGCTCCAATGCTGAAAGCATGAAGAAGGTTTATGGGAAGTTCTGCAGCCGTCACAACGAAGCAGTAAACTTGTACAAGGAACTACACGCCAAAGACAAGCGCTTCCAGACGTTTATCAGGGTAATCAATTCACTGGCTCACTTGTTTTTAGCTTTTGCTTTTGAAGCAATTAACAGTTAGCAGTTGTCACTAGATGTGTGCTAATTGTCATCTGAACTGCTCTGTAAGTTTTGCCTTGTTCATTTCAGAAAAAGATGAGCAGCAGTGTTGTTCGTCGACTGGGGATCCCCGAGTGCATATTACTAGTCACTCAGCGATTAACAAAGTACCCGGTCCTGCTGCAGAGGATCCTGCAGCACACCAAAGGTGAGCCTCATTAACCCAACCTGGAGACGTGAACATCATCCACATTAGGAAGCATCTTTAATGCCTTAGCTCAGAGTCTCAGCTCAGATAATCCGTCCCCCCCCTCCACATCTCTGTGTTTAGCCAGCACTGCAGCATTTCTCCCTCTGTAAACACTCGCGTCTTATGGACGGCTCTGCTGCTGCCCATATGAGGTGCAGTGTTTACACACTGCGTAATCTCCACAAAGTAGGACATCTGAAAGAGTTTGTGTCCCAAAAATTGCCATAAGACGAGAGCAGTGTGAGATGGTCTTGTTGAATTCACTCATTTAAAAAAAAAAACCCATAAAATCGCATAAAATAAATTCCTGAAAAAAAAAAAAGTGTTGCTCCAGAATATAAAGCTAAATAATAATTGTTTATAAAAGCGCAGATTGTCACGGTACCAAAAACCACAAAGTCTAAAGTCCAGAAGACTTTCCCGTGTCGACTTGAAGCTTTAACTCTGATTGTTGCAAAGTGTTGACACTGGAGACTCCTCCCAAAAATGTCAAATATTATTGATTATTTAACAATTACATGCTTTTAAAAACCTGTTTATTTGTAGTGTCTACAATGCAAGTGCCTATGCATGTTTGTACTATAGAAACAGTAACAACCAATGACCATGTCAGAGCTGCTGTTATAGAAAATGAAGCAAAACTTTCTGACCAATCAGATCCAACAATGCAGCAGCACTCGGGTATAATTCACAATAAAGTTGCTCATGTTGCTCACATATAATATGCACTAAGAGGAAAAATGTTGGTCTGTCTGGTGCTCCAGGACCACCAGCAGCCAAAAAATCAGGACAAGTAGGCATGTCTGTTCACCTGGTAGTCATGTTGTTTGTCATTTTTCTAATCTGTCTGTAAGGACATCTTTATTATATTTCATTTTTATTGCTGAAAACCTGTTCACTCTCCTGTCTTACTCTTTTGTAAATTAAATAGACTTTTTATTTAAATAGCTTTTTGTCTGTTTTTTTTTTGTTTGTTTTTTTTTAACTCATGTTCGTGTGTGTATATGTTTGTATGAACATGCATACACAGAGAATGAAGAGGACTATCAGGACCTGACCCAGGCTCTACAGTTCATTAAAGAGGTAATAGCAGCTGTGGACAACAAGGTGAACGAGCACGAGAAGAAGAAGAGGCTAGAGGAAATCTATAACCGGACAGATGGCAGAACCATCACACGCATGAAGAGCGGCCAGATGTTTGCTCGAGAAGATCTGATACGAGGAAGGAAGCTCCTTCATGACGGATCTCTCCAGCTGAAAACCATGGCAGGAAGACTGAAGGGTAAAAAAAAAAAAAAAAAAAAAAAAAGCTTCAGGTTTCCCTGCAGTAGTATAAAGAATGGCACATCCTTGTTGAGAACATTTTTTTAATACACTGTTATTTTGTCCAACAGGTATGCATTTTAATATGATCGTTTTCTGTTTTAACCCTGTGACAGATGTTCAAGCCTTGCTTCTGTCTGACGTCTTAATATTCCTGCAAGAGAAGGACCAGAAATACGTCTTCGCTTCCCTAGTAGGTTTTACACAAAATATTAACTTTTGACACTGTGGTTAGTTTGTGAGGTTTCTGACAGGCTGTAAGCGCTACCCAAGCTTTTCATGTGCTTTCTTTTTCATGCCTCACTGCCTCTGTCAGTTACGCCTTCTGTGATTTATAGACAGAATGGTGAAGTATGACGAACTATAAGAATCTTCTTTAGGTTCATAAAAAAATAATCAGCATTTTAAAATCAGCTGCTCTGATGCAATAGTTATGATCATTTACAGTGTCCAAAAAAAAAAAAAAAACTCTCATGCTGTATCATATCACTGATTACAGGCACAATGTTGAAAATAATTTAGAAAGTGTCATTGTAAGTGTGAAACGTTTCATTTGAACCCTACTGAACTATTGTTTTTACATGGTGTCTTTGTTTGTACTATTCTCTCTTCCTCTATCTTCGTGTCCTGCTCCCTGCCTCCCTCTAACTCCACCCACATCCTCTGTTCATTTTACTTCATTTCCTCTCTCTCTCTCTCTCTGTCTCTGTCTCTGTCTCTGTCTCTCTCTCCTGCGTACTCACCATCCCCAGGACCAGCGAGCCACCGTTATCCCTCTACAAAAGCTAATTGTCAGAGAGGTGGCTAACGAAGACCGGGGCTTCTTCATCATTGCAGCAGGCATCGAGCGGCCAGAGATGGTGGAAGTTCATGCCACTTCAAGAGATGAGCGCAACACATGGATGCAGCTCATCCAGAATGCTATGCAGTCTAGGTAAGTACCAGCATATCTGTCTTTTTGCATATTTAGTTATATGACTGTTGTTCACTGTTGTACTTTAGAGGGTACATTTACATTGTTTAATGCTGAGGAACAGAAATGTACCTGTAATAGTTCTATTTGTTGCAGTTACATTATAGGTGTTTATCATTCACAAAAATATAGGTTCGAACTGTTGAACAGGTGTATGGCTGCATGCTTCTAAGTATGGAATTGTACTAAAGAAAGCTAAAGGAATTGAGTAAGTCTGGATTGAATTTTTATAACATTGTTTGTGCTTTCTCAGAGAAAAGGACGATGATGAAGGCATCCCTAGCGAGACAGAGGAAGACAAAAAGTTGCTGGAGTCTAAAGCGAAAGAGATGAGAGGTGAGGAGAAAAAAGTAATGGTTTATAATTTCAGTGTTACTATCGCTGAACAAAGTGCCTTTAAAAAAAAAAAAAAGATTGCTTTAGTCATTGTTTGTTCTCTTTTCCTCCCTCGGTCCTTCTCTCAGCCATGCTTCAGAGGAAGGATGATCAGATCTTGGCTCTGCTGAATGAGAAGATAAAGCTCTTCCATGGCATGTGTGGCTCTGGATCACATGACGACATGGCCTCGGCTGTCAGGACGCTGTTCAGGGCCTGCAGTGACGACATGCCCAAGGGAGAGAATATCATGAAGGAAGCAATTAAAGAAGGTAAGTGACACTAGAACCTGAAGAGAAAAAAATCGGTGTGTTTCTGTTAGAACTGGTTATTTTTATTTATTTATTTATTTATTTTTTACATGAACGCCATGTCCCCTGTGGCATCATTAGAGCTCATTTCCACCACTAAATGTCAAGCAGGACTCTTTGGTAACTCATTTAATGTAATGCAGTTAGTGACGCGGGTGTCTCTGTGGGTTTGTGTGTACTACAGTGGAGATGTTGCAGACGCTGGTTCACAGCGGTCTGGGAGGAGCCGTGAGCCAGCAGGGGGCCTCTGATCCCGGAAACACAGCGTCGGTTCTTCTACCTCGCAGATCTGAGACCTTTGGAGGCTTCGACAGTCACCAGATGAACAGCTCTAAACGTGAGAGCATTTTGTGCTCTGTCATTTTTGGTTTGATATCCAATATACAACCCTTAACCCTTAACTCTCAAGGCGTTCTTTGATCACTTTTCATTTCATTTCATTTTAGTATTAATAGTGTTTATTACTGATATGGATTCAGTGTTTATTACGGTGTTTTTTTTTTTTTCATTTTTCATTTTTAATGCGTTATTTTAAAAGATCAGAATTAGTCTGTTTTACTTTGTTTCTTTAAATCCATAGTGAACTTCACAGAGGTTTCCGTAAACGAAGCCCGGTGGTCTGTAGCGTTAAAAAAAAAAAAAAAAAAAACCACCATTACCAAAATTATTACGCTTATAAATCATGTCAACTGGAATGACAAATCTTATGACAATTTGATATGATATTTAATTGCCTAATAAAACTTTTAATGGCTTCCGTTGGTGGAAAATTCCCCAAAACATGCAGGCAAAATATTATTATACACATTAGAGTATTGTTCCTAATGATTTGAATTTTGCTCATTAAATAAATCTGTGTTAAAGCGGTTACGCTTAAATCTTCTATAAAGCACAACTGGCTGCAGTTCCTTCTTGTTGTTGTCATTCGCTGACTCCTGTTTACAGCAGCAACAAAATGTTGCCATGTCTGCTGCAGTTTTATGTTAATCGTATTTACCCAGTGGGGATATTATACTGAATGAACAGCAACTGTCTGTGTTTCTCAGCTGATCATTTATTTCCATGTTCATGGATTCATTGTAATAGAATCTACAGCCAAATGTTTAGTGCGTCTCTGCTCGTGGCTAACGTTTGTCCGGATTTGCAGACGGAGATAAAGAAGAGGTCGAGGACCTGAGGAGGACAGAGTCCGATAGCGTTCTAAAGAAGGTGAAGAATCAGCTTGTTTTTTTTTTCATTTTGAACAATCCATGTTTTTATGTGGCACTTTTGTTAAATAAATAAATAAATAAAATTAAACGCCAGACAAAAGTGCCAAAGCACCTACAATGATAATGTAAAGAATAATTCATGGGGGCTTTATATTATAGGAAAATAAGTAGCGGGGGCAATGAGATGCGGCCTGATGTGAACCAGTGTTTCCGTTAACACCCCAGAGTCGGTTAATTACCAGTAAGAGCAAGTGCTTTAGTACTCTTATACAACGGAGCTTTGGCAACCATTACAATTTTGAATTTATTAATGAACCCCACATTGCATGTATATCTGTGAATAGTGATATTAATTTGGAAAATTGGTATCATCTTATAGCAGCTATCTTTTCTCTCTCTCTCTCTCTCTCTCTTTCTCTCTCTCTCTCTCTCTCTCTCTCTCTCTCTCTCTCTCTCTCTCTCTCTCT
>JAOVYU010000004.1:7623904-7636272 GCA_025674565.1 Synodontis membranacea
TATATATATACTGTATATATCATTCCCCCAGCCATGTTACTTTAACCCATTCACCCCATTAAGCCTGAATGCATTTTACACAAATTCCATGCTTATCCAGAAGTTGCATCAGCTGAATTTCCTGAAGACCACGGGAAGAAGAAAATCTGGTTCTCTCGATGTGTCTTTATTTCTGAAGATACTGTGATGTTGGCGGACGAGTCTACTTTGATCAAGCAGTGAAATTATTAATTGAAAGTAATTTAAAAAATTGGTTTGAACCATTCTTAATGTCCTCGTGGATGTATTAATCCTACAGTATGCTTTCAGTTAAAGTCAGCTCTTTTACTTCCAAACCTGTTAGTCATTTAAGCATTAAGTCGTTCATAGCCTCCACTGGTTAGTGCATGTTTTTAGATTCATTCTTGCAAAAAAAAAGTATTTTATTTAGAATAATAATAATAAGGGCTAATTGACGGCATGGTCGCACACTCAGCCACATATTGAAAATATGAATTTGTTCAAGGGTTACTGTTCATGTGATGATTTTTTTTTTTTTCCACCAGGCCCAAACTGAAGGCTGTATATCTGACAGTAGTCTGAGATCTGCATGCTCTGCCAGACTGTTCCTGAATTTGAGTGCCAGCTCCAGCCCAGCCTGTGTGCTCTGTGTGTGTAAAGGGCTCGTTCCAGCCCTGTCTGTCTACTTGGTGTGAGTATACAGTGATTGTTCCAGCTCAGTCTGTGTGCCTGGTGTGCATCAGCAGCTGCTGGCTCTGCAGAGGAGCGAGCATTCGCCAACTGTTCAGTACGGAGCAGTGAAACCTGTTGCTAAGGTAACAGTCCATCTCGAGCGCAGGTACAGTGAACTTGTTCAGGAGTGGATGAATGACATTGAATTTATGAAAGCTGAGTGGACTTGTTTACTGAGTGGATACGTTTACAGTCCAGGAAACAGACACAGGAAGCAGAGATAATGAAGCAGGTCCATTATCAGATGTGTTCAGTTATCAGTGCTGCATCACTACCGCTTTGGATCAGAGGTGTCGAGTTGAACCAGATTTTATTATGTCTAGGCTAAAATCTGGCTTTTATGACCACCATTACCATATTTCACTCTTACTGTATTACGACTGCAATAGAGAAATAACATATAATCGAAACTAAATTAACAGAAGAGCACGTTGTAGGCACGTACTCTCTTTCTCCTGTGTCTAGTATGCCTCGTCTGTCTAATGTATTTAGTTATCCGTTTTCAGAGTTTTAAAGTATGATGAACTTTGGAGGAGGCGTTTTTTTGTTCTGTAACTATGTCCTGAATTATATAAAAAATAATAATAATAATAAAAAAAAGGTCAGGAATAGAAACGATTTGACATCTCCACCTATAATTTCACCAGTAATCCAATATAGAATGCAGCATTAGATATAACTATAAATGGATATGCTGTGATGCTCTTTAATAAAAACCAATTCAAACTCAACTGAACTCAGCTTTTATTGACATTCATTCACATTGAAAGTATACGGCTGGACAAAGATTTCATTCCTTATGGTCCTGGGTGCAGACGGTTCAACATACATTCAGAATACAACATTTAACAAGGAGATGCAAAATAGTGCGCACAAGGACAGTGCAAAAAGGAAAGTGCCACACAGGGTCTGAGTCCAGTGCATTTAATGAGACATAAATAATACAGCAGGACATAATAATGTTTGAAATAATTATGCTTTAGATCATTAACAACAGTAACTGTTGACAGAGTGCTGTGACGTAAGAGGAATACAACACTTCAGGACAGGCTGTTATAGGAAAATAATCAGCTTTAGTGGTAAAAACCAGCACATTGCCTGTCGTTAATCATTTTCCTATAACAGCACCTTGGTGTTAACCTATTGAAAGATGTTTGGATGTTCTAGTGCTGAAGCAAGTCATGTGAGAAAGCCCAAAATAGCTAAATGTCAATTACAAGTGAGATTAAACATAAATTACACACTGGATCCACAACTTTAGATATGACTTTATTACCATCCAGACACAGTCTTCCACAGACTAGGCTGTGAGCTACTAGACATACTTAGCTCTGTCCACTAGGGGCACTATTGGCCGTGCCTACTCAAAGCCGTATATAGAGAGAGTGTGGCCAACTCAAACAACGGGCGCCATGTTGTAACCCATTATCCGAGGATCCTACAGTGCAATCCTATGGGGCAAAGAGGCGGTGTTTGAATAAAACGTTTATTTTCGTAAATGCCATCACCAGCACCCAGTAACATGGAAAACAGTATAACAAAAACATATCCGTGTGTATTCACCCCCCAAAAATAAGTGCTGAAGTGGCCATAAAGTTGGAACACATTACTCAGAAATCACGCCGTCCGTCCCTTACATAACGGCATTATTCAGGTGAAATACACTTCCTAAGGCTAAAGTAGACTACTAACTTGACATAGCCTATAGCATAACATGGAATATAGTCTTCCAGGATTAACCCTAACCCTAGTTTTATTTCTACAACGAGCATATCTCCAGTATTACGCCAAATACACACATCTATTCAGTTTTCTATTCGTTTATGTCCTACATCCTGACAAAAAATAGCCTATGTGATAAATTACTCTCACTCAGTCATAACATAGACCATCCTTAACATAAAGCAGGGTTTTTAATTAAGATCACAAAGGTATTAATCTTAAATTGTTTTTGTTTATCCTACAGTAGGATTCACGTCAATAGAAGTGAATGGGAATTTTGGTGGGTGATGGGTTACAACATGGCACCCATGAAACACGTGATGACCTCTGGGCCAATCAGAGGGCAGAACCGTTTAAACCGAGTTGGCTGCACTCTCTCTATATACGGCTCTGTGCCTACTGATAACCCTCAGTAAAAAAAAAATAATAATAATAATTAAAACAATAAAAATAAAAAGGATGCCACTTTTCCAAAGTTGACAGTATAAATAATGCTACAGCTTTTTTTATTTGATTAGATTAAAAACTTCCACCCAGAACTCCCTCCACTCTCGCGGTATTGCGGGTACTGTATGAGCTACAGATCCAGGATAGTCCAGGATACAGCGGCTACCGAAGATAAAGGAATGGATATTTTGAACATGCAACATGTGGGTGTATATTTACGTTCATGGCACTTGGTAGATGCCCTTATCCTGAGTGACTTATGTTTATCTCATTTATACAACTGAGTATTTAAGGGTTAAGGGCTTTGCTCCGAGGATCATCAGTAGCTGCTTTGCAGTGAACTCACGACCTACAGTTTAAAAGAAGGTTTAAAAGAAAGGCACAATCAGCAATGGAAACATGCTAGCTGTGTTTAGCGTTCCTGTTACCATGGTTACCCTGAGCTAGATTTCTGACTTGTTTTATAGAAAGTGGAGAGAATCAGTCGGAGCCGAGAATTCCAGGAACGCTGTCCATTGCAGGGCAACACACAGACACACACACACACACACACACAAACACACACATACGCACACTTGGAGCTCTGAGGCGGCAACTCTACCTGCTGTGCCACCGTGCCACCCACACAACCCAGCTTAAATTATCAAATGTTTTTCTGCAAGTTGCTTGTAGGAGCATGTTTCAGAAAGGTCTCTAAATCATTATAAGCTCCTTACGGCGTCTGCCGTGTGGGACTGCATGACCTTTGACATAGTGTGGATAATTATTTTGACAAAGATATTCACGTCACTGCAATGCATGCCATTGGCTGTCTTGATTCTTTTAATGGCTAAAACCATTAGATAACATCCAGCGTTCAATAAATTATTCGATCTGTTATTATCAAGATCCGCTAAAAGAATTCTTCCTTCGTGCCCTGTAGAGTGCAAACAGTAAACTTTGGTTGTTAAGTAACACAGTGGAGAAAGATCAGGGTATAACACATGCACTTTTTCTTCATGACTGGCAGCTGTAGTATTGTTCAAAAAAAATAAATAAATAAATGTACGACTTCACTGAAAAAATGCTAGCGTGAGATTCATTCAAGAAAAGTGGGGTAAGTCTTTAACTAAGCTTGTCTCAAGTAAGGTTTACACGGCACCAAGGAGAACTCTCGCAAAAATGTAAGTGCATTTAAGAACCCGACAAGAGTACAAACGCAACCTTTGTGTGAACAAAAAAACCTTCAATTTACTGCTACACTTAAACTTCCAAATGATTTCATAACACAAACGCTGTACTTCTTAACGCAGCAACTCGCGGAAAAGGAAACGCCGAAAACAACCCATCAATACCCATCTAAAAGTTAATCAGTTTTCAATTCTGCAAACTTTCGCAAATTAGGTAAAAAAAACAACAAAAAAAAACACACCCATATGTTAGCATGCAATTGGTTCAAGTAAACATTATTTCCTTTTTTCTTTGCTTGTGAGTTGTTTTAAAATTATAATACATTTTCCCCCGGTGAAATGATTAAAATATACAATTTGAGCATTAGCTTTATATTTATACGAATTAATATAATACAGTACAGTACAACATTTAGGCAATCCTAATTTTTTTTTTTTTGTGTAAAAATCACAGATTTGTAATTGTAATAATTACTGAAGCACTGGATCATTAATTTCAGTATTCATTTCAAGCAACCCACAGTAGATTTGTTGTAATACAGTACATCACTTCACAAGATTTTTATTTTTTTTTTTTTGACTCCAAGTCTGCACAGTTGATACTTCAATTATGCGTAATAGAGTCCACTGGGATGGAACTGCCCCATTGGTCATAACAGCAGTGTAAAACACACTCTGATGTCCCTTTCAATAATGTTCCAGTGCTCTTGCTTTCATTTCATTTAATGTATGATGTCAAGCTTTCATACATTAAATGCATTCATGAATGGGGTTTACTTTATGAAGCTTTTCTTAACATGCTTTGTGTTCTCTGAATCAGGTATATGTGGCAGTTTATAACAGAATCAAGAGGGAATAGATCCCAAATTATTATGTCAGAAATTGGTTGGTGCCAGACATACAATACATGTCAGATAGCTGGATAATTCAAGTAAATGTCAGTGTATCAGCATGCAATAATCTAATATTTAAACAGAGATCAGGCATAGCATGATGACCACTGAGAGGTGAAGTGAATAACATTCATCTCTTCATCATGGCACCTGTTGGTGGATGGGATATATTAGTCAGCAAGTGAACATTTTGTCCTCAAAGTTGGTGTGTTAGAAGTAGGAAAAATGGGCAAACGTAAGGATTAGAGCGAGTTTGACAAGGACCAAATGGTGATGGCTAGACGACTGGGTCAGAGCGTACAGTACATTCCAGGGGCTTATGTCCTGTAAGTTGTGAGGTGAAACCTCCATGGATCGGTCTGATGCTCATGTGCCCATTGTTGGCGCTTTTCGCAGAGGTCAGCATGAGCACAATGACTGGTCTGTGGCTATGCAGCCTGCAGTTATGCAGCCCAGAACCAGCATTAACTTCTTCAGCAATTTGAGCTACAGTGGCTCGTTTGATGGATCGGACCACACGGGCCAGCCATTGTTCCCTCGCCGCCCATGAAGTTTTCGCCGGTTCACCACTGTTCCTTCCTTGGACCACTTTTGATAGATACTGACCACTGCAGACCGGGAACACCCCACAAGAGTTGCAGTTTTGGAGATGCTCTGACCCAGTCATCTAGCCATCACAATTTGCTCGCTCAAATCCTTACGCTTGCCCATTTTTCCTACTTCTAAGACAACTTTGAGGACAAAATGTTCACTTGCTGCCTAATATATCCCATCCGCAAACAGGTGCCATGATGAAGAGCTAATCAGTGTTATTCACTTCACCCTGTCAGTGGTCGTAATGCTATGCCTGATCAGCATGTATTATATATGTATATATATACAGCTACCAAACAGGGAGGGTGAAGGCTATCACGTGTTTACTCCGAGGCACATGGTGCCAGCTGACAACATCTTTTCAACCCATTGCAAATACAGCACCAGGGGTGGGGTAACACACTATTTTTCACTTTTATGTCCAATGGGAAGGCCATATCATGACAGGTGTAGTCATTTTATATCATTTTCTATGGATACAGGGTAATATTTTGCTTTACCTTAGTTACCCCTTCCCCAATAAAGTCAATGGATCTAACCTGCCAGTGGCCCAGAACTTTTAGCACCCCACTGGACAGGGCCTGGCTATACTCGTATTAACATTCCAGCTACAATAGTACTATAGACATCATTCATTTGTCTATGTTATGTCTTGTGGGAACTCATTAGACTAGCTTCATTGAGTGTGCTATGAATGAACAGGGGAATTAACATTAAACAAGCCAATGCATTAAGTAGAACTCCACAGTTGTAATAAACTAAATCCCACAGCTAGCTCGAATATGCTGCCCATTTTAACATCATAAACTGGAACGCCTGATGTGATTGAAAGCAGTGTTAATATAAGAAGCCATTGTGCTCTACTGTTGTAGCATTTTCATTTATATATTTATTAATCATTTAAAAGAAATTTGCATGTTGTTCCTGAAAGGAGCTGTGTTTGATGTCACATCACATGAAGTTTTATAAAGGAGCGTCAAGCGTTTTCGCACCAGCATGAGACTCAGAACAAATGTTCTGAGTGCAAAGAGCAGCCTAAACCTGCGTGTTTTTTTAGTTTTTATTTTTTAAATTTTTTTACTTGCATACACAGAAGTGGTTTAGTGTTGAATTAAATGAGCTCATCACAGTAGGTGGTAACAGGGTCTGAGTGCTTCTCGGAAAGATGTTCATGCGCACACTCCTGAATTATGTACTTAATCATCAAGTACACACACACACACGCACGCACACACACACACACACGCACACACACACACACACATCTGCAAGCTCCTTTATCCACTGACTCAGTCGAGTATGCTACTTGCTGTGGGCTATATGCAAAAGGATAGATTTAGGCATTAAATATAGATTGTAGATTTAAATATTCTGCAGGTTCTGCCTATAGAAGGAGCTTCGCAAAGAGCACAGAGTTCAGTGAATTTGAACATGCTCATCAAGACAAGCAAACATCACCTCATCAAAAGCAGCGCACAGAGATCATGCTTGCACACATTATTCCCCAGAGTGAAAGAAGCATAATTTTAGCCCGAGGAGTTCTTCTCCAAGATATAGTTCAGAGCTTGCAATCTGTGGATGCAGCTTTCCCTTGGATGAGCCATATGGCCACTGTGTGTGAGGCTCCTCATGAGAAAAGTAGAAGAAAAGTAGGTCACCAAGCAGGAGCACCAAGGTCCTCTCCAATACTTCCCACTTGTGTGTCAGAAAGTTTTGCCAGAGTGCAACGGCTTTGCCAGATCCTGAAAAATATTCATGCAGGGATCATGATACTCTCATATTTTACACTGATCTCCGTCTTGTGCATCAGCAGCAGAGGTAGCCTATAATAGAGCCTATGCTAGGCTAAATTGGATAGTGGATAATGCCAAGCTGTCGGAATGATATATTTTGTATTATCAGTAAATAATCCAGGGTAGGATGGCTTTTCTTGATGTCTTGCAATTGGTGCTGAAATAAATAAATAAATAAATAAATAAATAATTTTGATTCTAATTATCTAACAAATCTAACGCCATTTGCGTTTATCATGGACGTTCAAATTTTATGCTAAAGGTGATTTGTTCTGCAAATCCCTCTTGTTACACACATTCATGGAATATACAGTACTAATTAAAACATTATAAAATTACCTGTATGATTCATATTATGCATGACAGAGGAACAGCGTTGTAGTGTAATGGTCAGCGTTGTTGCCTCATAAGAAGGTTCTGGATTCAAACCTGGTAGCTGACCAGGCCCTGAACATTCATGGGTTTCTTCCAGGTGCTCCGGTTTCCTCCCACAGTCCCGAGCCATGCAGATTAGGTCAGCTGGCTACTCTAAACTGCCCATAGGTATGAACGTGAGTGTGAATGGTTGTCTCTGTGTTCGCCCTGCAACAGATTGGCGAGCTTCCCAGGGTGTACCAAACCACTCGCCCAAAGTCCACTGGGACTGGCTCAAGCTCGTTCTGTTCAGGCTGTAGCTTTGAGCTGCGGAAACATTTTAAAGTCATGCTGTCGCATGCATGTTGAGGAAAAAGCTGTTGTGAAGATTCTTTGAATTATGCTAATAAGTCTAGAGTTCAACACCAGTCTCCTGTTTACTGAATCATCTATAGTGCACTTATTGGTGCCGTGACCCGAATCTCACACTAACACCTTTCCGGTCAGGTATATCATTATTTGTGAAGATGTACTTGGAGGGATTTAATACATCTTGGCTTCTGCTCCTCTTTGACATTTCAAACATTATAAATTCACTGCTAGACATGTTTGGTAATAAAAAAAGGGGAATTTTACGCGCTTGCCGGATTTTCATTGTCAAAAGTTAAAATCGCTGATAGTCTTCTTCTATAATTGGTCTGAAAGCAAACTGAAGCAAAAAACAAAAACAAGTCAGATAGTCAAGTCGCCTGTTTTATTTCAACTGTGCATTACTTTGTTTTATTTATTTTTAATTCGTTGTCTGTCAAAAACAATGTGGTTATTTGACACCTCTTATTTGTAGTTAGGTCATATCATGAATTGTAAGTCAATACTGAAGAACAGAACATGTCTGATTTACTGATTAAGCATTTACGTGTGAATTTAGATCTCTGTAAACCTGCTTTGTTACAATGCTTGTTGCTAAAACCGCTGTAGAGAACGTGCAAGTCCTTCACTGTGTATTGCATTCTGGGTAGTGGGGTCATATTTTAGGACATGCCATTGACAGTAAAAATAACTACATCCCTTTTCAAACCACTCAGCTGTGGCTTCAATCATTCCCTCACTGACTTCCACTGGCTTTTTTTCCCTTTAAGTTAGGAAGAAAAAAACTCACAGCTGATATAGTTTAAAATTCCTCTGTCCTGAGTCTGAAGAAAAAAGAAAAAAAAAAACAGAACTGAAATTCTTCACATTGTAAGATTAATATAATCTTGAACAGACAAACACACGAAACTGCTCAAAGTACTTTAATCATTTATTTATTTAGGATGTCTTCTTCTTACTCCTTCTTTTTCTTCTTCTGCTAGTATCGTTACACTTTTGCGTTAATTCAGTTTTCTCCTTTTTTAAAATCTGAAATCAATTTTTATGAAAATGTCCCTTTGGCTTTCTTATCCATAAAATAAATAAATAAAACAACCATGAATTGATTTCCCATTGCTTTCTAGAAAATATTATCATGATTAAAAGTATCAAATGAATTATACCATGCATTCTTCTTTTTAAATCACAGATTAATTTCATTTCCTGAATGTTTAATTTAATGACTGCTTTGACCGGCTTAAAGGCAGAGATAGCCGAGCTGATGAACTGCAGCACCCCAAGCTTTCAGCATTCCTTAACAATTGAGATTTTTATTTTTTTTTTTAACTCCACATAAAGTAGTGGGCCGATGGGCAGTGCAGAAGTGTAATTATTTTCTGAACTCAGAGGAATATTGCTGAATGAAATAATAATTGATTTGTGAGTTATTTCAACGTCCATTCAGATTCAGGTTCCTCCGATTCCTTTTTCGAACCTGGTTCCTTTGTTTTGCTTCCAGGCGGTCATCAGAACCATTATATTAAGTTTAATATAAACACCAACACAATGTCTACTTCTACTACTCTTCCTATGGATTCTAACATGGGTCCTAAAATCCCACAATGCCTTGCAGTGCTCACTGCAGCTGATGTCCGGATCCTATTTTCGATACAAATGAAACTGAATTGAGTTTTTAGACGCTGTTGAAATGGCTAAGTTTATATAATTACTCAAATGGGCTATTGTGATGAAGCATATTCAGGCATACACCAGAGTGTGCACCCCCTTGTGACTGGGTCTTTGTACAGCACCCGGCCTTCTCTGGATGTCTCCCATCCAAGTACTAACCAGGCCCTCCCCTGCTTAGCTTCCGAGAACAGGTGAGATCGGGCACACCCAGGGCAGCACGGCTGTACTCTCCAAAGACAGCAACGACGACTTAAAAATATAAATCATGACGAAATGATACCGATTCAAACGTCTACACCTTCTATTATTAATGTGGACTAATTTGCCTAACAGCTGGCACACATCACACCTTTGCGTTCTCGTATCCCCCGAACAGCAGTTTTAAACAGGATCCTTGCCTTTTTTTTAACCACAGCCACTTTTTTTCAGGGTATATCAATTATAACTATTTTTAAAAAAAGGCTTTTTAAAACAGCTTCTCCGATGATATTTGTTTGATGCTACAGGACATGCTTTCCATTTGTGATATCCATTTATTGTTGCAAAACAGGTGTACACATTTTTTTTTTTTTAATCCAGAAACCATAAGGCGAATACGTTTCTACTTGACAGTTTCTACTTGACACTCATACAGTAATTCATCCTTACGGCAAGTGCACGCAGCGGGTCACGCAATACGTTCTTCTCGTAGATCTAATGGGCTGTGCATATTCATCAGCAGCCCCCTGCATAATGCAAGAGCATGAGAGCATGAGGTGTTGGTGGCTCTGTTAACGCTATATTGAGCCTCCCAGGCTTATTAGAAGATGAGTGGGAACACAGAGATTACAGGGTAGTTAATCACGGCTGTAATGTGCTCCTGTATCTCAGCCAGGTTAATGGAATCCGTGTGTGCTCTCACAGCATTAGGTGAAGATGTTTCATGATTCATTGTCGGCGAATGATAAATGTTAAGGCTCACTGAGCAATAAGCGGTCATGTAATAAAGGAAACCTGTGGATCAGCTGCTACGTGCTGCCAGTCGTAAGTGTTTGGACAACCGATATTTCAGTATTTTTTTATTTGTTTTATTTTCTATACTCACAAATGTACAAATGTAAAGTCTATATACTGTCTACAGTATATAAAACACTTGGAATAGCTAATGAAAGAACTGATACAGCCCAATGTAAATCAACAAAGTGTTTTATTCTTATTAATCACAGTAATTCACCCAAAATCAATTAAAAAAATTATTAATGAATGAGTATGTGTTGTTTTTTTTTTATTATCTATTTACAGTATATTCACTTTGTGTGGAACATCTGTGAACCAAGTGAATTTTTGTTGTTATCCTTACATTACAGAAGCTAAATAAACTGCTATTCCTTCACTAGCTTCTCTTTTTCACTCTCTCGAAGTTAATTGAGAAATCTTAGACATTTTTAAATTGGCATAATCTAAATCTTGTCTAATCAGAAAAGATGGAAATCTGTAAATTATGTACTTGTAGCAGACCGCCTATATTTAACACTAGCACCGCCGATGAGTCTTTTTTTACAGGATTAATGGCTTTATCGTCCAAGCGGGTGTCAGAATATCGTGAAGGAGTGCAATATTTCCCATCAGTTATTTTAGAAAGTGAAAGACTCATTACGTGTAAGCTAGAATATGTCAAGCATTTTTCTATTTTAATTTTGGCCAGCTCCAAAAAAATAAATAAATAAATAAATAAATAAATAAATAAATAAATTATTATGAGTTTGAGTAAAGTACTATTCAAAGAGTATAAATACTGTTTATCACTTGGTCTAGTTCAGTACACAAGTGGGGAAGACTGCTGACTTGAAAGCTGTTCAGAAGACACCTTCCACAAGGTATTAATGGAAATTTGACTGGAAGGGAAAAGTGTAGTAGAAAAAGGTGCATAAGCAACGGCGATGACCGGAGCTTTGAGAGGATTTTCAAGAAAAGTCATCTTAAAACATCTTGAGGAAAGGAACTACAACTGTGACATTCTTAATATCAACGAATACGCTACGGAGAAAACCATCTGGACTGTTGGTCCACTGTGTTTTATCAAGTCTAATGTCAACGCAGGCATCTACCAGGAAATTTCAGAGCACTTCATACTCATATCTCCTGACTAGCTTTATGGATATGCTGATTCCCTTCTCCAGCAGGACATAGCACCTGTCCACAGTGCCCAAATGGTTTGGTGACCATGATGTAACTTGATTGGCCAGATAACTCACCTGACCTGAACAACTGTCAAGAGGAAGATGAGAAACACTCGACCCAAACATACAGACGAGCCGAAGGCCACTATCAAAGCAATCTGGGCTTCAATAACACCTCGGCAGTGCCACGTGCTGATCATGCTCATGTAGTAATACTTTGTAAAAGGAGCCCCAATCAAGTACTGACTCTTTAAATGAACCAACTTTTCAGATGCAGGAGATTTCTGTATGGTGAACCATTTTTTGCATTGATCTTAGGAAATATTCTAATAATTTGAGATACTGGATTTCTGATTTTCACTCATCGCAATTAAGACAAAAAAAGAAAAATTTCAGTCATGACATGTAATGAATATGGAATTAAATTCCAAAAAACACACTTAATTTTTTTTAAAGCTATTCTAATTT
>JAOVYU010000004.1:7672877-7689866 GCA_025674565.1 Synodontis membranacea
TGTTTGGTTAACTGGGATGTTTGGATGCTGTCGTCCCCCACTCGGCGCGTTCACTCAGGTTTGTTGACGGTGGAGTGACTGGCCGCTTTATATCCCAGGGCTCCCTCATGTCTGTGTTACTGTACCTTCTGGCTCTCCATTTTAGTTATGCTGTCATAGCTAGTCTTGCCGGAGTTTCTGCTTGCACTCAACACATAATATACACTGGTCTTTACCATTACACAACAATGGGTATAACTATCAGGCCTGTCTCTCTCTCTCTCTTTCTCTCTGTCGAGCTGCACACGCTACCTGAGATACCAGTGATTCTGACCCCCTCCGAGTTCCGGACCTGTCTGCTCCATCCTGATGTCCTTTTTCTGCCTGGAGTTCTCATCACTGATATACACTCACTCCTGTTGAGGATGGTCCCATGTGAACTGCCTCAATATTCACCTAGACTGTGAAGATGATGTTGGACTGCTGCTGACATGAACATTTCTGCTACGATGACTTAGGACTGAAATTACCACAAACATTCATGTGCACAAACCTTCAGATGAAAATTTTGTTTAAACTGTAGTGATTTATGTTCTATACAATGTAGTTTTTGACCATGAACACAGTTACGTTAGTATCTTATTTGTAATACACTTCCTTTACACTATCTGGTGTCACCCAAATGAGGATGGGTTCCCTTTTGAGTCTGTTTCCTCCTATTGTCATCTCAGGGAGCTTTTTCCTTGCCACGGTTGCCTCAGGCTTGCTCATTAGGGGATATATATATATATATATATAAATTCAGAAATTCACTAAATTTCACTATATCTAGAAATTCACTATATAATTCACTATATAGGAGCTTGTATCATGAGTCAAGAATGATAGCTTATTGTCTTAAGCCTTTTTTTTTTTTGAGGCTGTGTAGTTATTAATGTCGTCCAATCTCACCAAAATCGTAATCATAATGAGCCACTGTTAAATTCAACCAAACGGTAAAGAATTGCCTTTAAACTAGGCTTTATGTCATGTTTTCAGGGCTGCTCTGTTCCAGGAATGCAGTCCAACCAGGGCTGAAAACGCTCAGCTGCAGCCGGAGAGCAAGGAAATGAGTTGAGCCTGGAAGTGCAGCCCAGTGTGTGTCAGAGAACAGAGGGTAGTGAGGCTCCACTGAGCGCTGCCTAAAACACCTGTCAGTGATGACAAATCACCTATAATGTCTGGCCGCGTTTCCAAGGGAGGTACAGACAGAACATTGCCTTCATTTCTACATGTCAGGAGTGCAGCCGAGGCTTTATTGTGATGGATCTCATCAAAGTGAGTCAGTCTGAATAGCACAAGGGTTGAAAAACTGACATTTAAAACAGAGAATCACATATTTCTCGAAAACTTCATGGATTCATGTTTTAAAAGGCCGTAATTCTACGATGTGTACGAAAATGGGCACCCTAAGCCAGTCCTTGTTATGAAATATTAGTACGCAAAGCTAAAAAGTGCTACAAAGTTATTGCGCATGCTTTTTTTTTTTCAGTTGGGTAAGCATATCCTAACCTGGATTTGGTTCTATACTTAGCCTAACACAGCTGACAGATTACACACCTCAAATCCAATATTACAGGAATATATCCAAATGAAAACCATGGAGTACATATGTGTGTGATGCTGCCTGGGAATATTCGCCGCTTGAAGCTGAATATTCACAGCACAGCTATTCTGCCATACAGCTGAAGCTAAAAAGCATTGTCCCTTTACAAACAGTCCTGAAGGTTAAGCAGTGAGCAAAGTGTCAGAGTTAATCAGTTCCACTGAGCGCGCCCGGCAAAGGTGACACATAATTATCATTCTTTAAGATGACACAAATAGCCCATAGCACAATACTAATTAGATAAAAGGAACGTCTGCTCTGGGGTGATCATTAAGAGATGGGAAAAGAATTATATTCATTACTGAGAATAAAATCCCTCTGAATTGCAGCACACACTGTAATTCCATTATACTCATATCCCTAACACTGGTTTTTGTCATCTGTATTATGTATAAAGTTATTATCTGGGAATTATGGCTTCACGTTAAGATTCTGTTTTCAGGTACAACATTCTTTCCTTGTATTATTACAATGATAATGCTTTATTTGAATAATGGTACCGAGTATATATAGGCAAGTATTTGGCAAATTAAAGGAAAAGCCAACATCAAGTGTGTACCAGAACAGCTTCAATGCACTTTAACGTTTGTGATGTGCAGTGAGTAGAGATGGAACATGATAGAGAGGCTACAGTCTCAATCAAATTGCAGACAAAGTGAAGTAAAGACAATCCATAATCGGAATCTACGTAGAAAAACAGGCAACGGTTTAACCAGGAGAAAACAGGCCTTGGAACTAAGGAAATCAAGGCCCAGACTTAATTTGAAAAAGCATAATAAGACGTTGCAACAATACACATAGAGTCTGACTACAACTAATACAAAACAGGTGAACACAATCAGGCAACACACAAATGACAGGACAGAGGCAGAGAGAGGAACGCAGTCACGTGGGATTCACTGGCAATGAACCCAATATGCGAAGGGGAACATGACAGACATAGATTCTACAAATCTCTGGAACTGTACTGAAGGTATCAGCATTTTTCTTCCTAAAGATAGTCCCTAAATTTTGATGATGGTGGTGGAGAGGAGAGTGCTTTCTACCTCCTAGTAATCTTAGAAGAGACCATTTGATAGAAATATTTCAATAAAGGATAAAAGTGTTTTTTTTTTGTTAACTGTTCACAGTTTGATTGGTTACACTTTCAGTGTTGCCAACTACATTTGGTGAATTTTTGACCCCTTTAGTGACATGATTTCAAAAAAGAGCCTACTGACACACCTAGCGACTTTTTGAGCAAACCTTAATGACTGTTCTGCACTCTCTGTGGCTCTCTAGGTCACATCACAACGGCTGGATATATGAATTGTGAGACCAGGTTCAGTGAACTTGAAATAGTATGTTTAGGTTGACTGAGTTGCACAATGAGACTATGTTCAAATGGAGAGCCACCGACAATCATTGTTCCCACGGATCAGTCACTGATGACAGTAGTCCCCATTGATCAATCACTAATCACCATTGTTTCCAATGAACAAACACTGATCAATATTCTATCCAGTGACCAGTCATTAAACATAACCATTATTCCCAAGGACCAATCACTGATCACACCACTGCATCCAATGATCAGTCACTGACTGCCGTTTGTTTTTATTATATTCAGTAACATGATGATGTTTTCTTCACTCTTTATAGATTACAGCAAGTCAAAGTTCTAAACCACATCAGCAAATTGTGACATTAAGAGCAAGAGGGCTGGTATTTATGGAAATTATGGCTATCTATTAGGATAATATAGTAATATATTCAAATATACAGTCAAACCTCGTTTATCACAGTTAATCTGTTCCAGACTCTACCGCGATAAGTGAAGTGAAGTAGCATTCTTTATTTATAAATCGAATATTTTCGTAGTTAGAGCATAGAAGACCTGTTTATGACCTTCTAAATATGGTTTTTAACATTATTAGAGTCCTCTAGACATAAAATAACACCATTTGGCCACCATTACACTCGTATTACCCAATACATTAGACAAAATAAGAGAGAAAAAAAGACATATTAGATGTTACAAATATCATATTATTATTATTGTAAATTTAATTACACACACAGTTCTTACACACAACCACTAACCTATGAAAATAATGCAACTTGTTGGATGATGATGCACGGCTGAAGAACATCCTGATGGGCAGTTTCTGGTGCTGTCTTATCATTAAGCATGAGGAGGCTTTTGTAGGGTTCCATCGCTCCATCAAGTGCATTCCGGAACCGCGATGCACGCATCATTTACACACAGGCCTACAGTCCATACGTGCAGTAATTTTAATTTTAATACAGGGGTGTATAATTGACTCAGACAACCGAGCGCGCGCTGTATCATTTTCACTGTCTCGATCAACTTTTTAATGAATACACTGTATTGGAAAAAAAATGCTATAGAGTGAAGCCGCGAAAGTCGAAACGCGAAGTGCCGAGGGACGACTGTAATAATATTAGGATGATGTCTTTGCTGAGCTGTTTTGTTTTTGACTTTGGGTCAGAAACAAAGCCTGTTAATCTGAATGATCATAATTTAAGGTTGGGATGATGGATAGGATCCACACCATCCAAATACCACCCAAACATTTATATATACTGCATATATTTAACCTCCAGTTCTGTGACTCATACTATTCTATATTCTACGGGCAGTGCAGACCTTGTGGGTACACCCTGTGCCTGTGGTCAAAGAGAGAGCTTTGTTATCTTCAGTGCCTGAGGCAGTTCAAAAACTCCATCAACAATGCTGACAGTCAAAAGGACAGCAAAAGAATTTGTCAGAAGAGCACCACAGGGCCACCTTCAAAGTGCAAAAGATTCTCACTGTCCCTCGGCGCCGCCTAGGGACACTTTCCACTCTTTCAAAAAAGAACAGCACCGTTTACGTCTTTTCGCAATATGGAACAGTCGACATAAAACCACAGTTTCCTGGTAAAAAAAAGTTGTAGTGGTAACGTAGCTCTTACTTAATTTCTTAATAAATGTGACCTGTTTGATGAGAAACAGATGCTTAAGACCTGGAAAGTATGATTACCAATCAACACAGAAGAAATAGATTTACGTGTATAATATCTGTTCAAACAGACCAGCTTCAAATACCATCATCCTCGGTCAACACCTTTGTGCTAGTCATCTTGAAGACTGCTAACTAGACGAGCCAAGTCTCTGCCATAACACAGCACAACTGCGTCGTATAAACTCACTGCTTTCTGGAGCCCAGCGTTTGTTGTCTCCACTACATCAATTTCTCATTAACATGATGCTGAACAAAATGAAAAAATGAACTCTTGGTTGCTCCATTTACATTTACATTTATGCTATTTGGCAGATGACCTTAACCAGAGCAATTTACAGAATAGCATTGTCTCTAACAATAAATGCATTCTCATACCAGTTAACTACATCATGGATTAAGAGTACTATCAGTTTTAAAACCCTATTGGGGAGGTGAGTGTTACTGTATATGAAAAAAACACAACATAGATTTATTTTTTTTTTTTTCTTTTTAAGAAGAAAGTGTTGATTTAAATACTTCCTGAAGAGCTACTGTATGTCTCTAATCATTGTTAGAAGACAGCCAGTGACTGTTCGTATATCTAGGGTTAATTTGTTCCACCACCTTGGATCTTGTACCCTGAGAGATGGTCAGTCCAAACAAGTAGTGCTAGAGGACTGAAGGGAGTGTGGGGCAGTGAAAGATATGAAAAGTCCTTTAAGGTAATTACTGTAGGTGCTAGTCCATTTATGGCTTTGAAGGCAAGCACCTGCGTTATACATCTAATGCTCCAGGAAGCCAGTTGAGGAAATACAATAATGGGCTGGTGTGGGAGAACTTGGGAAGGATCAAATCCAGTCATTCAGTTTCTTTCCTGCTCATTTGCAGAGGCTGAATGGCACACAGGGGCAAAACTGCCAGGAGCGAGTTGCAGTAGTTCAGTCTTTAAATGACAAGAGACCGAACATGCACCTGAGTGACCTGTGTGGATAGACGTTGTAAAGGAGAAGCCCACATTAGTGTGTCAGTTTAGAAATGTTAGACAAGGACATTGATTGTCCATGGTTACCCAAAGTTGCATGCAAGAAGAAACTAATTAACTCTGGCTTTGCAGAGCGCTTTCACAGCATAACACTTTAAAGACTGGAGAGTGTGGTAGAGAGTGTGAAATCTTTTTGTTGGTCGTTGTGTGTACTGGCGGTACTGACCATTGATCAAATAAACATTTACCACGTTGCTGTTGAGCTTTTGATTCTGATTGGTCAGAAGGTTGTTCCAACAGCAGCTATGATGGCTCCAGCTAGGCAAATCACAGGTTTGTTAACATGACCATTGTAATGCATAGTTTCTAAGGTAACAGCTCATATACAGGGACTTGTGTAGCAGACGCTTATAATAATGGTTAAAAATGTGTTGCTGTTTAACAAAGACAAAATAATAATCATTAACATGGTGAAGCAGTGGGATACTGGTGCAATGGTTAGTAGGGAAAAAAAAAAAATCTACGTCAATGCATTACCCAGCACACCACATCATGCTTTATTCCTTACATATTTATCGAACCAGTATGTGCCAGCTTGAATGCTATTTTGAACATGAAATATTTAGCTATAGGCCAAGACCGTCAGACGTCTTGTGAAAGCTTTTTCACAGCTACTCAGACCTTTGGTCTTAAACTGTTGCTCGCACAATCTAATAAATCCAATGAGCTCCAATTTGTTGCGACTAAACACAGTCGGGGTTGAAAGTGCTCTAGTTGTCTTCTGAAGAAGTTTCATCTGTGCGAGCTCTCGTTGCTCACCCCCGCGGCAATGTCTGCAGGTGTGACACCTCACTAATGAGACACTCGGAGACTTATTTTGAGGATTCAGTGTGGTGTGAAAACACAATCTGTTTGGAGTACGCTGATGTCTGGCTATCAGCAGAGAGAGGAGGTTAGAATGTTATTGCTCATTTCAAACCAGAAAGCACACACTTCCTCCCAGTGCATGTACATCTATGTAAATGTATGAATTTTCCACACGTTAAATGCCCTAACCTTAACCGCTCAGCTTGTGTGGATAAAAAAAAGAAAAGGAAAAGGATATGACAGATGCAAACACAGACTAGACTAGCAAGCTGATGTGTTGATGTAGATAGTCATTTTTTTTATATACCAATGTCAGTTATTGTGGATTTTATTTATTAAAAATTTAGTGAAAAATAATAGTTGTTCTTTTTGTAAACTTTGTTGCATGTCACAGTGCCAACAAATAAGGAAGTATATAGCATATAGTGTCAGAGGGATCTAAAGACTATATTTATTTTAAGATAGCCTTTTTTTCAGATTCTTTCCCATTTTATTCTCCCAAGAAACTGAAACAGTTTTGGGGGGTTGGGTGTAGAAGCAAGTCCTAAAAGTCATTTCTTTTTTCATCACTGCAACCACTTTGGCATGACTTATTGAAGACTCCCAACCAGAGGCACCATTAATGGTTTACAGCATGAGCTATTTTGAATACTTTTCTGTTCACAAACTTTCTGACACTGACAAGGCAACATTAATATCTGAATTTGTAAGAGAAAACTGTGCTTTTTGCATATCCACATACGCCATATGGACAAAAGTTTGTGGACACTTGACTATAACACTTATATGTGCTTTGTTAAACATCCCAGTTCAGATTTAGTCCCTAAGCACCATTTTTTCTGGGAAGGCGTTCCACTAGATCTTATGGAGCACGTCTGTGGGAATTTGTGTCCATTCACCACATGAACGTTAGTGAGGTCAGGCGCTGATGTTGGGGTGAGGAGGCCTGGGGTGCAGTCGGCGTTTCAGTTCATCCCAGAGGTGTTCAGTGGAGTTGAAGTCAAGGCTCTTTGTAGACCCACTCAAGTTCTTTCACATCAACCTCAGCGTACCATGTCTTCATTGGGCTTGCCACATTGTGCACAAGGGCATTGTCATGCTGGAACAGGTTTGTGACTCTTAGTCCCAGTGAAGGGAAATGGTAATTATACAGCATACAACAACATTCTAAACAATTGTGTGATGGTCAGGTGTCCATAAACCTTTATCGCGTATTTATAGCATAGTTTCAGTTGGGTACCACTGACAAATTTGCAAAATAAACAATATAACCCAAGAGTATTTGCAAAGTCCAGGGTTCTTTCCTTTTCTCATGCACAAACATCTTAATATATGTCCTCTTTTCGTCCTGTCTTTGTGGATACACCAAATCTGGACATCACACGCAACCGTAGAGCTACGGTTCTAGATTTAATCTAGACATTGTTTTCATTTACCTACTCATTTGGCAGATGATTTTATCCAAATCCAATCCAAGCCTAATGCACTCGTTACAAGTGTATTTTCCACCAACTTACCAGAAACAAGTGTGAAATAGTTAGCAGGAAGAACATAAGGAGTCACAGCTGGTTTGGGTGAGAGCTGGTGCTCAGGAGAGCTACACACTCATTACACAGCAATTGGTCAATTTACACATTGCAATCTTATGAATTGAAACATGTTCATTAAAATAATTGTTTTTTTGTGAATCCATGCTCAAAACATTCTTTTCCATAATTCATTCATTGTATGTTATGAAGAATGCAATACGTTTTATTTGTTTCCGAGACAATTCAGAAATTCACTTATCCCTGTTATCTAAAATTCACCTCTATAACATATTTGGAATATGAATAAAAGTTGTATGTATTTAATTTGTACATGAATACTTTATGGAAATTTGCACATGTATTTGAGCATGAACTCTCGCAGGAAGAAGAAAAAAAATTCTCAGAATTTATTCATTTCTTCTTTATTTTCAATGGTACTGTGATATCAGCTGATGGCAGACGTACAGCCCTCATGCCCAAATTATATACTGAAAGTATTTTTTTTTAAAAATATACTTACTAGAATGTCCTCATAGTCGTGAGTGATAAACATATGCCTATTATATGCTTAATCTCTTACTGAAAAGCAAATTGCAGACATTTTCACAAAGAACCCTTTAAAATTGAGATTGTTGCTTATTACCACATTTTAAATGCATGTTTTCTTAGATTTACTTTTGCAAAAAAATATATAGCCAGTCTTACCTGGTACATGTCGACCACTGAAGTTACTGACAAGGTCACACTGGACTGCAATTTCAATGGACCACTGAATCAAGCAACTCCAGATCATATGTCAAATCCCATGTCACCTCCTTCTCTCATCTCTGTTGGAGTTGTTTGTTCCAAGTCACACAGTCTCCTGTGTGCACTTTAGTAGTGCACTTTAGAAACCGTTACCTGCTGACAGAGCATCTGCAAATCACAGGACAACATTTAACATGTGCACCATAGCAACACCATCTTGTTTCCAATTTTTTTTTTTTTTTATTAATTTGTGGGGTTTTTCCATTGCTATCTTGTCTATAGAACATACAGACTAATAGTAAAATACACTATTTGGCCAAATGTTTCTGGACACCTGACCATCACACTGATATATTATGGTTCTTTTGCCACAGAAATGTTGGAAGCACACAACTGTCTAGCATTACTTTGCATGCTGTAGCATTACAATCCCTTCACTGGAACTAACAGGCCCAAATCACGTTGTGCACAAAGCGAGCTCCATGGAGACATAGTTTGCCAATGTTGGTGTGGAACATCTTGAATGATGTGTACAGAGCCCTGACCTCAACCCCACTGAACACCTTTGGGATGAACTGGAACACTGACTGCACCCCAGGCCTTCTCACCCAACATCAGTACCTGACCTCGCTAATGAACTGAATGAACATCTAGTGGAAAGTCTTCCGAGAATAGTGATTGTAATTTAACAGTAAAGGGGGAGCTGAATCTGGAAAGGAAACTCCAACAAAGGCATATTGATGAGCCAGTTAAACACAAACCGTTGCTCCCCTTATTAAAAAGAAATCAATTTAAGGTTTCATCTTTGGTATCCACATGGGATTATTGTCGATTAATTGGTAGATTATTCTGGATTTTTGTGGACCCAAGAACACCACCACCACCAATGGGTGTAAAAAGTGAGGTTGAGGCTGATTTTCTTCGAGCCCAGACTGTATATTTATGTAGCATTAGTAACAGTCACCAATTGAAATTCTCCCTAAATAGATCTGAGCTCCATTTGGGCTGATAGTTTTCAGCTTGCTTCATTGACACCTAACGTGTCAGTGATTGAGAAGTTTCATGTGAAATGCAGTCCCATGTGTAATGAAAACCAACTAGATGGATTTTTTTTACTCAATTATCCTTTTTCCCCTGAAAGTAGACAGTCTAAGCACACATGGTCCAATGAAAGTAAGTGGTAATTTCAAAAGGGTGTGAACACACATTCACAACTGACCCCCAGATAAGTAAATGAATATGATAGGATGGTTTACATTCTGGACTTTACAGTCAGCAGCTATAGGAAGGCCTAAAGAGGTATAAAAGAATCGCTAAAAGAATCCTAAATTGTAATCCCTACAATGCTTTCCATGTGATTACTGAAAAATACTATAGTTGTATAGTTGTTTTTTTAAGGAGGTTTTTCCCACCCTGGGTCGTCATATAATTGATTTTATAAATAGTAGTCTGACTTCAGGTGTGGTACCATCATGTTTTAAGCATGCTGTTGTGCAATCCCTGTTGAAAAAACCTGGCCTTGACCCTTTTTGTGTATCTAATCTTAGGCCAATCTCAAAACTACTTTTTATGCTAATGCTTCTGGAAAACGTTGTTTATAATCAACTGAAATTTTACCTGGATGGCCATTCTTTGTTGGAGGTTTTTCAGTCAGGATGTAAAACTAATCATAGCACAGAGTTTGCACTCCTGAGAGTTTTTAATGATATTTTTTTAGCAACCGACACTGGTGACTGTGTGGTACTTGTACTTTTAGATTTGACAGTGGCTTTTGACACTGTAGATTCTGATTTCTCGGTTGGAAAAATGGGTGGGCATTACTGGCCCAGTGCTTAACTGGTTCAGCTCCTATCTTGCGGATAGAACGTTCTGTGTGAACATTGAAGATTTCACTTATACTACTGCTGCTCTTGCTTGGGGTGTCCCACAGGGGTCTAATTTGGGACCTCTCCTTATTGTCTTTTACCACTTGGAGCTATCTTTCGTAAACATGGCATTTCTTTTTCATTGTTATGCAGATGACTGCCAAGTTTATTTTCCATTGAAGTACAAAGACTCAAGCTCTGTCCAGCCCCTTATTGACTGCCTTGCTGATATTAGGTGTTGGATGGCTTTTAATTTTTTGAGTTTTAACGAGAAAAAGACAGAGGTTATGCTATTTAAACTCAGTAGCACCAGCAGTTCTCCCTCTTTTGACTTTTCTTCTCTTGCACATCTTGAGAAATCAATTATATCAAATCTGGGTGTGAAAACTGGATGCTCATGTTAACACAGTAATAAAATCATGTTTCTTTCAAATTAGAAGGTTGTCAAAAATCAAGGCCTTTCTATCAAAAAGAAAACATGAAACTGTGATACATGCTTTTGTGACTTCACGTCTTGATTGTTGTAACTCGCTTCTTACGGGAATTAGTCAGACTTCAATTGCACATTTGCAGCTGGTGCAGAATGCCACTGCACGTTTTTTAACCGGCACCAGTATGCGCAAGCATATTACACCAATTTTAGCCTCGCTTCACTGGCTTCCTGTCCAGTTTCGAATCCAGTTTAAAATTCTTTTATTTGTATTTAAGTGACTTAGTGGTTGTGCCCCACCTTATTTAGCAGAACTGCTTCACCCATATGCTCCATCTCGATCACTTAGGTCAGCAGACCAGATGCTTCTATCAGTACCAAAGTCAAAACGTAAATTAAGGGGCGATAGAGCTTTTGCGGTAGTTGCACCAAAACTCTGGAATGATTTGCCGTCGCATGTGAGGCAAGCTCCATCTCTTGTTGTTTTTAAATCTCGCTTAAAAACCCATTTTTACTCTCTGGCTTTCGATCCAGTGTGTTGTGGTGACTGCTCTTATTTTTTACTTGTGTTTTATGTTTCTTTTTGGTTGTGTTTATATTTGTGTTTGTGATATGATGTACAGCACTTTGGTCAGCCAAGTGGTTGTTTTTATAAGTGCTTTATAAATAAATTGGTATGGTATGGTATGGTATGGTATAGCATAGCACTTTATAACCAGACTCTTTGAAATACTGAAAAAGCTAATTAATTAAAATGAAAATAAAATAAAATATTAGAAAACTTTATTGGAATCTATAAATATCTAGGGAGCATTGCTGCAGGGAATAGGCATGGCCCATGTTAGCTTTGATGCCAGTCTATTAGAAGCAGCATTTTCAGCATCATTTCTGTAAATTGAATTGTGGAAAACAAGAATCCCAGTCTAATTAATCATGTGCTCATCTTGGTGTGAAATTAGTGGGAAAAGTAATCATTTACAAATCTTCCACAGGTCAATTAGTGCAGGTGCCTGCAACGCGTTAACGGCTCCTGGCAACAATATGAGGTGGATGGAGTGATCGATTGGGCGGCAGCAGACGACTGATATTCGTTTTTGAGGTGGGGAAGCCCAGACGCTTGCCTTGAGTTCTAATTAAGAAAGTCAGTCAAGTGTAGTGCGCTAAATACTCGTGGCATGGCAATGAAGCCCAGTGTATTTCCATTGTCAGAACCTCCTCTCATTAAAGTCATTATGCTGTAGGATGTGCACTCGGTAAGTGCAGATGAGGACATCGAACGTATAGGTCAATGACAGAACTAGTCAAGCGTGCACATTTATTTACCTGTAGGAGTTAAAAGGGATTACAGTAAAGCTTGTATACATTATCAGCAGGATGGCTGTAAGGCATCCGAGTTTTGTAAAAGGAAAAAAAAAAAAAGTATCTGACTTTCCAGACTTTTCAAAAACACCCTAGGATACTTAGTGAGTCATGATGCATTAGAAGCACCACACATTACTATTCATGCCTCGGTGAAAAATAGGAATGCAACGTTTTATTAGAAGAAATGCATTTGTGCTGGTATCATTTATTCAGGCTTCTGTCAGTGGAAGAACACAGAAAAGTGCTTTTGCGGTTGAGTGTAAGCTCTGACTAGCTAACGGTGCGCTCTAGCCATCAGTCCGGTAATGAAAAATGACTTGGCCCACAGTGAGGGCTCCTCACATATAAAAGGAGGGGAAAGAGACACAGAGTCGCAGTCGAGGCCAATTGCATAATGAAAAGTGTCAAGGTGACAGGCCTCTAAAAAGCCACAGCATCTTTTTTGCCATTCCAAGTGACCTGGTGCAACTCAAAAATAAATAAATAAATAAATAAATAAATAAATAAATAAATAAATAAAAAGTCAGCAAGCTTCAAAATGTCCAGATATCATGTGTACAAAATGAAACAGGGCCTGGGAAAAATAATCAAAGACTATGTTGTGGTGTATGGGTTGTCCTATTATTTTAAGTCAGTTCACTGGGACGATCCAGAGGTACATTTATTTTAATTGTATGTGAGTTTGATGCTTCAACACACTGAAAATACTTAAAAATATTATATATTTGATATATATATATATATATATAATATATTTTATATACGTGCACTCAGCAGCGGTGTTATTAAGAGCTTTTGACCACCTGCAGATTCATGCAATTACCCAATCAGCCAATTATGTTGAAGCAGCAGAGCAATGCATATTATTATATAGCTACAGGTCTGGAGCTTTTTAATTAATATTCACATGAACATCAGAAGGGGGAAAAGTGTAATCTCAGAGACTTGTTGGTATAGATAGTCTGGTTTGGGTCTGGTTTGGGTATTTCAAAAACTGCTGATCTCCAGGGATTTTCAGATTACCAGGAAGAATAGAGCATAATAATAATAATAATAATAATAATAATAATAATAATAATAATAATAATAAATCACTCAGTGAGCAGCAGTTCTCTGGACAGAAATGCATTGTTGACGAGAGAGAGAGAGGCCAGATTGGCTCGAGCTGACAGGGACGTTACAGTACCTTAGTCACCACGCTTTACAACCATGATGTGCAGAAATGCATCTCAGAATGCACCAAACATTGAACCTCGAGGCAGATGGGCAAGATCAGCAGAGGACCACGTCAGATTCCACTCCTGTCAGCCAAGAACAGGAATGTGTGTCTTCAGTGGGCACAGGATAACACCTTTTATCGGCATGATCCTATGCATCGTGCTGCTGCCACACGATTGGCTGGCTGCAAAAATTGCATGAATGTGCAGGTGTCCAGGTGTTCCTAATAAAGTGGATAGTGAGTGTACATTTATTGAGTGCTGCATTTGTCACAGGATAGACTCTGGATCCATCGCCATCCTGAGCAAGGTGAATGAATAAAAGATATACAGTATGTTCAACATAATATTTGTCACATCACTGTACATTTTGCACATATCTTGTGCAAGGCAGCATTAGACACAGCAACACTGTGCCCAGACAAAGATCCCTACTGCACACTCATACTCGTCATTCCAATCACGACACACTGACGTCTAAAACATTACCACATTCCAAAAACCGACAGGGCAGCTCACCAGGCTTTAGTACAAACCAATTCGGTATTTCTGCTCATCTGTCTGTTTTCTGAACCTCTGCAGGAAGATGTGACCTTCACAGAGAAGCTTGTGATTGACAGTCAACATAAAGGCAAGCCCGCCTAATTAGATTAGGAAACACGGCTCCGTGGGGGCTGCAGATGTGAAGAGCACGCTGATCAGTTGAGCAGGCGCCTTTGTTCATGTCTGCAGGTATCTGCAGTTTCCCGTCGCTAACACACACACAGGGACACATGAACCCATCTGTGGTATTGTATTCACAGTGTCCACTGTCTTCTTATGAGGTTTGCACAGTTGCCTTGAGAGAAAGAACCATCGTGCCATGCTAAAAATATACAAAACGAATCATGATGTGGAATCGTTTAAAAGCGCTATTGAAGCTGACTCCTCATTAAAAAAAAAAAAAAAAAAAAAAAAAAGGAGCAAAAACATGAACGCACAGCGTTAATGTGCAATGAAACCTAATAGACAATGACAATTTTTAAACAAATGGTGTTACATTTTGTATGGCTAATTGATGCCGAAATGGACAGAGTGTCGATAATGATGGCGAATGTGATGATGAAATGACTGCGATGTTAAGCTCCACTTTGATCAAAAGGCCAATTAAGCGATCACAGAGCCACAGTCAGCCTGCGTTGTTTGTATAATGCGGCTTTAAAGGGCGCCATGAATCTTCTTGACAACTAATGATGCCACAGTCAAGCCTGGATCAGGTAGGGGACATTGCACATATTCCTGTGGAGTGGTGCATATAAAGGCCTGGGTGGCTTTTTGGATTGTACAATTTACAAAATTTCTCATGCATACTATGCTTGATGAATTCTATCCAATAATCAGTAGAATGCTTATTACCAAATGGCACCACAGCTGCTTGCTTATCTCACCATGCATTGGTCAAGAACTGACAAGCGCATTGCTCCTATTCCCAAGAGGAACAAAATTACTCCCCTGAGGAGAGCACAGGACAGAATGGGTAGAGGTGAAAGGCCAATAAGACGCCCCTGCAATCCCCACATGCCCATTTAACTGACACACGGCAAGCACGCACACAGCCCAGACGAGCTGTCTCACTTACACCCAGCCAGCACACACACACAGTGCTTGCAATGAGCTGTCTCACACGCACAGTGAGCAGAGACCCTGAGTGCTACAGCCCACCTGTGCAGCTCTCATCTCCAGTGCATTGTGAATTCTAATAAGCTTCCAGCAACACCGACTCTGCAAGCCAAGGTTAATCTAAGTACCATCACCTAGTGCTGCAAATGGATGTTGTGCCGCAGTGACAGCAACAAGCACAACAATTCACATGCAGCTCATTCCACACACACGCTCTCCCAGCTCAGTGTGTGTCTTAGCTGCAGTGTGTGTTACTGATGTGTGTGTGTGTGTGTGTGTGTTGTTGTTTTTTTTCCGTCGGTTTTACAATCTCTGAATATATTTGTGTCATGAGACTCTAGCAGATCATCAACAAGCCTTTTAATTGCAATAGCTGCAATAGGCAGAAAGCATTCTGATTTGCCTGAAACAGCAATCGTAATCATTTTTTCTTTGAATTCTTGTGACCAAAGACATAAAATTCAGTCATTTTTAAGAAGCATCACAGATGTCATTTGCAAGGGTCATTACAGAAACAGGGGACTCGTGACCCTCAAACAAAAAATGGTGGCAGAAAATCATTACTGATAGCAAGCTGCTCCAATTTCTTGTCATTTTCTATCCAATGTCAAAACTTTTATTACTGCATGTAATGCAGACAGGTGGCACTTGAGCATTTTTCAATTTGTCTTCTTTTTATAGATAGACCAAGAGCATTTCGAATACGTTCTGATTATCGTAAATATACTGTGTACAGGACTGTGTACAGAAAGTCTTAGGCACCCTATTTTTTTTTATACAATTTGGTATGGATTTTCATTATTGAGTCAGTACAAAAAACATTTTAGATTTCCAAACATCACTTTCCCCAAAAATTATTTATATTTGAAAAAAGTTTGACTGTCAGTAAAGTAGCACATTACATAAGAGACCACTTTTCAGACAAAAAGAACAATGAAGGCTACTGGGTTTCACGTGCAAAAAACAATCATGGGTGACAAAGTGTCCAGAAGAACTGGAGCATATTCTCCAGGCTGTTTAATAAAACTTACCAGCTCATTTCCTTATAAAACTGCACAAACAGTACCCAGGACTGCTACTTTAAACATATCTTGGGTAATCATATGATCGTTCACGATTGTCATAGTATTTTCCTGCTTTCCTCGGTTCATTCTCCAGCTCAGGCCCTGACTCTCACCTGTAAGTAGTGTGTTTTAGAGGGCCACGCTTTGATTTGTAGTCTTTTTCGTTATTTATATTTCATACAGCTTCCTCTTGCTCCCTGGTGCCTTTCTGCATGAGATAGTTGCTTGTATTACAGCTGCAATTCCAAGAAATGTTTCAGATGCAGCTCCAGTCGGTAGTATCGAGATCATCTGGTTCTAAATCTAAGTTTCTAGCTGTTTGGGTTTTTACATATGGATATGTAATAATAATAATAATAATAATAATAATAATAATAATAATAATAATAAATCAATAGAAAGCATATAGCAAAATAGCTCTTACTGCTGCCTGATTTCAACCTTTGTGGGTTAGGAACTGAAAATGGCTTCACTCCCATTTCCAATAGAAACAGCTGATGGATAATTGCATACAATGGCTCTCCATCAGTGGAGAGAGGTCAAAGGCTAATGAGATGACCCCGGAAAAGCCCACGTATTCACTTAGCTGATACACACTGGGTATTTGGTTGAGCTCACACACAGAGCCAACTGGAGTATGGATTTGTGTCTAATATA
>JAOVYU010000004.1:7691091-7701403 GCA_025674565.1 Synodontis membranacea
ATTACATATATATTACACAAATAGTTACATAGATTACCTTCAATTAATTTATATATGTATGTGAAATGACTTTTCCAGGAACCAGTAATATGTTGCTGCAATTCACAAAATTCAAAGGGTTTTTCAGAAACGCTGCAATCCTAACAAATTCAAAATAAGGTTTTTTTTTTCTTTCTTATTGAACTCTGATTAGCCTCAAGGTTAACACATTACAGGAAGGTTTATTGGAACCCTGTAACTATAAAAGAGCGTGGTGATAAAAGAATATAGCAACTGTTTGAAATGAAAAATTGCAATAATGAAGTTACACTCCATTACTAATAAATGAAGGATAGTTTACCACTTTGCTATGGGGACAGAGAAAATGCTATTAGTAATGAAGGGGTTTCATATTAAGACATTATTCCTGTTAATGACTCGTGTACATACTGTATGCTGAGGTTTCTGTAGTAGTAGTACTTTTACCCCCAAATTAATGATGTAGAAAATACAGACAATAGTACAGTTTCCTGCGAAAGTGAATAACTCTACAATACACCATATAAAGTTTTTAACCCATAATTCTTGAGCAGGGGTGGGAATGAACATATTACTCAATATACATAAACATGACTCACTGTAAAGGCAAAAATTTAAAGAATTCACTCACAGTAAAGCAGTTTCTTGAGAATACCTACATTTCAGGAGCTAAATACTTTAGTAAGCAGCGATGTCTGAGACAGTAGGGATTTATTTAGCATCCGTGGCCCAATTTAGCAGGTATCTTCAGTTTCCAATGGAAAACAGGAAACAGCACTAATAATGATCTGGAAATTGGTGAAAACCCATCAGCATTTCCCTGCTCAAAATCCAACCTGTGAAATGTCTACAGTACATGTACGACACTAGTTATAGTAGTGAGCTGGACTACTAGTCAGATCTTTTACCAGGTGAAAGCTCTGCATTAAACTTAAGATTTCACTTTAAAGAAGACTTCATATCGAATTATGTAACTAGAAACGTCTATGAATTAACGTGACCTAAATACTGTAGCTAGCTAATAAAGTCTTCTGAAGTCCAACAACAATTTAGCTAATTTATACACTGTTAATAACGGATGTCGCTTTCAACATTGCTCATGTGATTAGAAACGAAATTATTCAACTTTGCATTCCTCTGATACAAAACATTTTTAGATTAGTCGTGTTCATTGTAGACATTGTACAATGTAATAAAAGAAGCAATGGCTCCAGTACCGTTTAATCAGACAACTGGTACTCTTACTTGGGTACGTTTCTTGATCACTACTTTTACTTTAAATCAAGTGAATTATTGCTCTGGAGACTAAAACCAGCAGAAGGCCAAAAATTAGCAAACAATCATTCACACATCAATTAGAAAAAGGCAATGTTAAAATTCTACTAATAGAACATCAACAATATGGAGTGCATGAATTACGAGAGTGCACGTGTTCCAAATTATTATGACCCGTCTTGCTGTACGGCTAGCCTGCTCGAAATGAAATAAAAAAAAAAAAATGTAAATAGTAATAAACGACCAAAACGACCAAACCAAAACATTTTGTTGTTGACTGACTAACTTGTCTCGCAGATATATCACAATGTTAAATGTATAGATGGTTATAGAACACAGTAAGTCATTTGTTAATAAATGAAAAAAAAAAAAAAGATTCATGAGCAAATTTCTGAGTTACAAGTGGAATAATACACTTCAGGATGACAGTAGCAGCAGCATTAACTGTGCATTGTGTTGGGCCACATCATACCACCCCATCATATTTACTTCCTTACTTAGTATCCTGTTTCTTTTTGGTCTATCATTAGTAACGAAGCATGACGTATTATCCAACTAACAAAAGCTGGATTGTCCAGCTGCATCAAATTTCTTTCCTGCAAAAGGTCTAGAAAAGCAAGTCATCTACCTTAATGGCGGCAAGTTATACCTTTAATTGCGTAACCATTAATGGTTAGTTTATGACGGTTATTTAGGACAATTCAGAGTGGTTATGTTTTGATTCATAATGGTTGACTAGCACCGCAGACCTTTTTAACAAGCCATTTATTCAATTTACTTATCAGATCCGAGAAGCTAAATGAAATGGAAATCCATGACAAGTCTATGCAAACTCTTTCCTTAATCAATGAGCTGCCCTCAGCGAAATAATTCTGCTTTACGATGCTGGAGTATTTTTCGCAAGCTCAGTTTGATCTGCTAAATTACTTTGCTGAGTCCGCTAGTTGATGACCGCTGATATAATTACCGCCATATGTTTATTAGAATTATTTAAAAAAAATAAAATAAATGCAATTTCTTATTTAATGCATTGATGCCCGTTTCTATAAATCTTTACTCCCGTTTTAAGCCGAGACTCTGTTAATCTCTTCTGTACTCTTCCTACTGTAATCCTACTATCCGGTGTTCAGTCGATTGTCCGTTCCTCATAGGATTTCTTCCTAATGTTCTTATGGAGTTTTTTCGCTCACCATTGTCAGCTTCAGGCTCACTCAGTAGGGAGCTGCAGTGGCTTTCTGTAAAGCTGCACTGTTCAAAAGGCTACATAAATATGGAAATGGAAATGATTTGGAAATTAATAACCTTGGGAAAACTCCAAGCTGGAAAACAAATGGTGTTCAAAATGTAGGCAAGAAATAAAAGTCTTTCCAACTGACCATATTTGAATATTTATTTAATACAGCTTCTAAACATACATTTTTCATTTGTCTTTAGCAAACCTTTCTGGTACTGCAAGAGAATCGGAAGTTGTCCAAAACGGTGACGCTGTGAAAGATTTGGTGTAAAATAACTACAAACACTCCCATTGCAAAAGAACACAGAATTGTTTCGCTACAGACGACAAACACCATGAGATCGTTAACTTCAGATGCAATGGCACTGATATCACGTACTATGAAGATTCGCAGAAACATTGCTTCGACGGGTGTCATTATAGAATAGTGACACAAAGCTTGCACTGTAGTTTATGTTTTTGGCAAGTTCGAAAGTAAAGCAGTATACCATTAAATAGGATTCTGCAGAGAGTTAACATTTCCTCCACAAACATTCACTTGCCTTTCGCTGTCTTACAGCAGATTCTTCAAACTGTAAATGATTTGACTGTAGAGCGCGAGATTAAAGTGATACAATAGTGGTCACACTGAACAATATTTATGCCCTCTCATGGCTGTGTTTAGAAAACTCGATGCTACCAACCAAAGAACAAACCAAAAACCAACATAGAAAGAAAAAAAAAATAATTTAAGCTGACCAGTATAGAAATTTACAGTATGTACAATCACATACAATTAAAATATACCTATATTTTAGTATTCTAAAGATTTTTTTTTCCACTCAAGCACTCGTCACTGACCAATCCAAATGGTATAAAAAGAAGAAAAGGGTAAAAATAAAATAAAATAAAATAAAATGAAATAAAATAACAGATGCTAACTAGAGTAACAGAAATTTAGTAAGGCTTTACCGACTATGTGCCAGAGAAAACATCATCAGGAGTCCATCTTGAAATGAAGATCTGTCAACAGTGCTAAACACGACAGGCACCCATACCTTCAAGAAAGAAACTAAATAAATAAAAAATATATTCATATATGTATATATACGTCTATAAAATGAAACACTGGAAAGCTTTGTTCATTAGATACGTGGTTGCCGTTTCAAAGGCAACATATCTTTTACACAACTTCGCTGTCTTTTCTTGATCAGTTTTTAGGAAAATGTTTAGCTTTGTAGAATTCTGTACACTATATACTGTACGAGTAAAGAAAATGTAAAAGTTTTCTTTAAATATTTTGTACTTTTTATTCGAGTGTATTGAAAAAAAATGGTGTTGCAGGCACTTAAGTCCATCCCCGACGTGTAGGTGATTTTACAGTGGCGCAGTAAGGTTAGGGGCCGTTTGGTTTCTCCTGGATTGTGTTGGCCTCAGGCCTGACGAAGCACACCAGTGTTAGCCAAGGATGTCCAAGTAGACCGGTGCGGCTTTGCCCAAGGCATACAGGACTTTCTGAATGTCTTTGATGTTCAGTCGCTGCTGCGGTTCTCTCTGCCAACAGCCCAGCATGAGGTCATAAACTTCCTTGGGACAAAGACGAGGCCGGTCCAGAACGCGCCCTTGTGTGATGCACTCAATCACCTGTAGAAGGAAAAGGAGTTAGAAAATTCAGATTGTAGATGGTTCTAAACCAGGGGTGTCCATACCTTTTGACTCGCAGGCCATAATTGGTTCTTAGATTAGACCGAGGGGCCGGAATGGGGGACTTTCACTGTGGACTGAAAAAAAACAGTAGCTCCACCGAGTGTTAATATATTCCATATTTCATTATATTTTCAGAATTTGATGCGGGCCAATAAAAACCCGGGCCGTAGTTTGGACACCCCTGCTCTAAACCATTTTCCTAACCTTTAATTTAGTCATAGTTAAAAATTTCAATTTAGCTTAAAATTTGAGTTGTATTTTAGTCACAGAGAAGTCTTTTTTTTTTTGTCAAGATTTAGTCAGCGGAACTCTACACTCTAGAATGTCACTCTACAATCTACTGAACTACAGCCAGTGTTAACTACATCAGGTTGGTCTGCTGAAATACACTGATGGCTCCACCAGTTGACGACCCATAATCTAAACTGTTAACTATATTATAGTTAATGTGCATTACATAATAAAGTTGACACAAATTTGATCTGACCTTTTTTTTTTTTTCTTAAAGTACATCCTTTCTTGAGATTTTGAGTGCTCAGAATGATCAAAGAAACAAAAATATCACAGCAGTTATGCCGTTACAAAAGAGTAGGCATTAAATTTCCGATGGGAGAACCTAAGCTTGTATTGAGCATATGCTATTGCCGTTGCATCATCAAATAGAAGACCCAATAACGTCATAACGTGCAAATCATTTCTGTTATTGCACTGCTGTTTAAAAGGAAAGTTACAGTGGGTGCAAGTAAGTTTGGGGCCATTTTCAATTTGCATATTCAAAGTATCTGGATTTCTTGAAAAGGGATAAAAGTGATGCCACTCTGTGCCAGTTCAAACTTCAAGTTGCTATTTTATAGTGATTTTATGTGGAACTGCCTCATCTAGAAATGTATTATTCAGTAAAACTACAACCTTCAAAACTGTTTAGGGTGAATTTGAATTACTGAGAATTCTGGTGGCCCTGTGGCAGCCTTTGGCTATGTTTGATCTCTTCTTCCTCAGAGATCACACTCAGGTTTTAAATATGTCTGTGTGCGTGAAATTCCCCAGCACCTCGTTATTGGACAGCTGAAACCACGGCTGCTTGCCGTAGGTGAAGATCTCCCACATGATGACGCCGAAGCTCCACACGTCACTCTCTGTGCTGAACTTCCGGTACATGATGCTCTCGGGTGGCATCCAGCGAATGGGCAGCATGGTGTGTCCGCCCACCTGAAGGATGACAGATTACACACAGCATGGTTAGTCAGCCAGCACGCGTCACACTCGCTAACAGCATGATGAGCCGTGCCCCGGAGCGCTTTTGGTGCTGTAAACAACAGATATGCTGGTGCATCTCAAAAAAATTTTAATATAGAGAAAAAGTGCAATATTTTCCATCGGTTATTTAAGGAAGTGAAAATTTTATATATTCTAGACTCATTATATGTAAACTAAAATGTGTCAAGCATTTTCCGTTTGAATTTTGATAATTATGGCCAACAGCTCAAAAAGTTAAATATGAACATCACAAATTATTAGAATATTTCCTTTCGAGTTTGACACGCAACCACAATCGTGGGGAAGACTGCTGACTTGACAGAGCTGCCAGAGAGCTGTATCGAAGCATATTAACGTAAAGTTAACTGGAAGGGAAAAGTGTGGTAGGAAAAGGTACACACACAACAGGGATGACCGCAGCCTTGAGAGGACTGTCATGAAAAGTCAATCCTAGAACTTGGGAGAGCTTCACAAAGAGCCGACTGAAGCAGAGCCAGTGCATCAAGAGCCACCACAGACGTCATCAGGAAAGGGGCTACGACTGTCACATTCCTAAAATCAAGCCAGTCTTGAACCAGAGACAGCGTCAGAAGTGCTCAGTGGTCCACAGTCCTCTTTGCAGACAAAAGAAATGTTTGCATTTCATTTGGAAAAAAATGGGCCTAGAGTCTGGAGGAACAGTGGAGAGGCACAGAATCCAAGGTGCTTGAAGTCAAGTGTGACTCTGCAATCTGTGATGACATTGGTGTGCCATGTCATCTGCTGGTGTTGGTCCACTGTGTTTTGTCAAGTCCAAAGTCAATCCAGCATCTACTAGGAGATTTTTAGAGCACTTCAGGCTTCCATCCTCTGTCAAGCTTTATGGAGATGCCGATTTCCTTTTCCAGCAGGACTTAGCACCTGCCCACAGTGCCAGCACTACTACCAGATGGTTTGCTGACCATGATATTACTGTGCTTGATTGGCCAGCCAACTCGAGAATCTATGGGGTATTGTCAAGAGGAAGATAAGAAACACCTGACCCAGAAATACAGACGAGCTGAAGGCCGCTATCAAATCTTCAATAAGCAGTGCCTCAGCGGCGCCGCAAGCTGAATGCCTCCATACCACACCACACTGACGCAGCAATTTGTGCTAAAGTAGCTCCAACCAAGTATTGACTGTATAAATTAACAAACGTATCAAACGTGGGGCATTGCTGTGTATTCTAATAATTTGAGATGCCAGATTTAGTCAAAAAAGGCTTAAAATAATTCACTTTACTGTACGTGGAATATATGAAAGTTTTCCTTAAAGTTTCTTGAATGAAATTATGAAAAAAAACCCACTCTTTTTCACTATATTAATTGTTTTTTTTTTTATTTTTTTAGATGCACCAGTAATCTGATACTGAAATTAGAAGAGAAAGAAGAACTCATTTGAACCTCACCCCTGGAGAAAAAAACAGAAAGAAAAAAAAAAAAAAACTTCCACCAAGGGAAATGCTTACTGTACAAATGTTGGTAAGTTGCACACCTTGATGAAGGCAGCTTAACACTGACACTTCCGACCACAGGGGCCAAGTCTGTAATGAAGCAGCAGGGTCCGTACTGCACTAATCAAGCTAACACTCAGCTTTCATTAGGAGGGAATATCCTCAAATCTCAAATGGCCATTAATGGACCCTGATATGATGTTTCCATACTAAATCCCATCCCGCTGTCTGTTGTTACTTCAGGCTACTCGAACTTAATGTTGTGCAGACAAACGTGAACTTGCTTTGTAAATATCTCCCTCTTCCATATTTAATTAGGTGCTTTCATCATAATTCCGCAACCATATTGTTCAAACGTGTTCATTTACATGTCATCGTGCAGCGCTGACTATCGCACGTCTCCTCACCTTCGTGAAAAGGGTGAGCTTTTTTGCAGCATGGTGTCTGTGGGTCGCTTCTTGCTGGATTAAACAAACTAATTAAGTTAGGGTGGTGATTTTAAATGACCTTTTGGTGACACACACACACACACACACACACACAAACTGGTCTCACTACATGTGCAAATGAATCTGAAGCCCTCTTTAAGAAGGCGAATTAAAACCGGTTAAATAGGCATGCAGATGATAGAGCTTTCGCTATCACCTTGGGCTTTGTGGCAGAGGCCAAAGCAATTAGCCCAGCAGGGTAGGAAATTAATACAACACCCAAACTGACCCTCCTGAAAAAAAAAAAAATTTAAATGATACAAATATGTGTCGAAAGAAAAAAAAAAAAGAAAAAAATCATCATCGCACTTGCAATTATTCACACATTTCCTTTCAGTGACATTCTGGAGTGCTTTCCCTTTCACTGGCGTATAAACTGGATTACAGGCTAGTTGTGGCTGCATGGTGGAAGGTGAGATTGGATTAGTGGCGTGGAAAGTGGTGCAGCATGGCAGAGGAATGGATTACAGTTCCTCAAGGGCTACTCACCAGGCATTTACACTTTTAAGTGAAGATGAAGCAGATTGGACTGAGCCGATAGGCTTTTTCGAAACTCCGGAATAAGGCGGAAAGCAGTTAAACAAGTTTTATACTTTCGTACAGTGCTTGTTCTATAAACACTATAGGACAGGTAGAACATTGGGTCCAGCTTACAAGATCTTTATTGATTTTTTTTTAATTTATTATTATTTGCAATATGACTGACATGGCTGAGCTGTGAATTTATCAACAGCCACCACAGGCAGTCCAAAGCCTGGGCAACAATACTCCAGCAAACATTTGAAAAAACTGAACTGAAAACGGAACGTCATTTTCTGGGGTAAATACAGGATGTAGTACATACAGTACAGGTTCACATGATGAATGCGCCTGTGTGTGTGTGTGTGTGTGTGTGTGTGTGTGTGTGTGAATTTGTCACAGTAGCTCTCTTTTTACATTCTGCCTCCTGCTTTCTTACTCCTGGTTTCTCACTGCTGAGTTCTACAGTGTGTGTGTGTGTGTGTGTGTGTGTGTGTGTGTGTGTGTGTCCCAAAATCTACCCCGAAGTCCACCACCATTACCATCACCAGTATATATTCTGTAAATGCTTACTGGATGCATAGAGTTGTGTAGTGAGGAGCACCGAATACCTAATACCAAACTTGCACACATCAATACTCAGTCCTCAGATGCATCAACGCAATATTGGCAAAAGAGTGAATTAAACGCATGATAAATTAGCCTAAATCCTGCACAAACATTATGAATTCATGACTTCATGAAGTTGTGTGCAACTTACTCTAAGGGCATGAAGATAAATAAATAAATAAATAAATAAATAAATAAATAAATAAAATGCAAAACATTAGGGTGTGCTGGATCAAGTGCTATTTTATAAGCTGATGAATAATGAGAGTGGAAGTCTTTTTTTTTTTTTTTTTTTTAAGTTAAACAACAGTACATAATTATAACTATTCATGCAGCAATACAGTACATAGGCAATATACCAGACCCCTGATTATTTCAGTGCTTTCAATCGTCTCATCATCATTGTAAAAGTCTTTTCCATGTTTCCTTTTTTTTTTTCATTTCTTGCTTTCATGATACATCATATTACATTTGACAGCAAAGGGAGGGGGGGAAGCTATTTCCTTCTTCAGTCTGCATTATCTCTTTCTGATATTTCTCCTGGTATAAAGGCAAGTGTTTGCATTTAAAAGTGCTGGTCTAGCTTCTATTGGTAAACCCTATCTAGGAAGATTCCACTCAAGAGAAGTCAGAATAATCTGAGTAGGGCTGTATAACCCATCTCTGAATAACTTTCTTCACCGACAGAACTTTAAGACTTAAGTCTCTGACTCTGAATACATCCCTATACTTTGATCGTACAAACTCAGCCTGATAACATGGAGTAAAGACACTGTGCACTATCACTTCTGGATCCAGGTTGTTAATGATTTTTTTATTTTTGATTTTTTTGTCAAATGACCCCAGACATTGGATACTTTATGCACCAAGGAACCGATGCGGCACCTTCAGTACCAGCACAATAGGGTTTGAATTGGCTGTTGGTGAAAAGGCCGTTATCTTTTTCCTCCCTCCCCTTTCACTCGATTCTTCTGGCCAGGTGCTTGAGCCCTGCAGGAGTGCCAATGTCAATATGGCTAGTGGTGTGTGGATTGTGCGCTTGGCAGAACCCCTGTTTATAATCACTCGATGCAGTGAATATGTCCAGTGTGGTTATGATTTCCTAATCTTTCAGCTGGGTCAATATCGCAGCATGTGTGTGCTGGAGAGATGCTATCGGCTGGCGCAATATGAGCTTTCCACTTCCTGCTTGGCCTACATGCACTTAAAAAAGGGATAGTTCACATGTTTCATACGTGTGCAAGTAATTGAACTGTTTGATGGTTTAAATTCGAATTAATTCCGTATATTAAAGTTAATTAACAACACAAAGTTTGATCTAAGGTCGGAGCAGGTGCATTAATACTAATGGGGAATTCAATACAAAATAATTAGATGTAATAACACAAATTAATTATATTATTTGGTCTTTGATATAATAAACTGCAGTTTAATTAGAGGCCAAACATTTGTTTCCCATGTGACTCCTGCTTGGTTTTATAGTCTCATATAAATCATTGCCAGATGCGTTGACATGCAAATCATAATGAATTCCTGCAAACAGCAGATTCCAACAAACCAATTTAAATATTTACCCTAAACCTTGCTAAACTGTCAGTCTCCACTTTCATTATATATATACAGAGGTGTCAAAAGTACACACATTCTTTACTCAAGTAAAAGTATCGATACCTTTTTTTAAAAATACTCTAGTAAAAGTTGAAGTATTGCCTCAACTTTTTACTCAAGTGAAAGTGAAAAGTACAGGCTCCA
>JAOVYU010000004.1:7701503-7721396 GCA_025674565.1 Synodontis membranacea
TAGAGACTGTAGGTCTAACCAGTGATTTAGTGGGAATTTACTTCAACACACACACACACACACACACACACACACACGCACACACACACATATATATATATATATATTATACATATTAATGTTACAATCAGTTGGATTATTAACACACTATCCGACACACTATATATAAAAATCACGGATGACTTTGCAATGGACGCAGCTATCAACATGATCTCCACCACTCACAGCTCCACGGAATATGTTTCTGAGTTTGTGCCGTTGAACTACAGGCCTGGACTTCACTACCCAGGCTGCACCACAGTCCCACACAGGCTTCTACTTGTTCCCAGCTGATCCGCATCAGAGCTAAGCACTTGCTTGTGCACACACAAGTTGCGAGGCATTAACGTAAATATTTCATTGTTTTAAACATACTCTGTTTCAAGCATAGGCATTCATTGTTTTGCTCTTTAGTTTGTCTGTCTGGTTTATTATCCTGCCATGTTATCTGGTGTACTCTGTTTTTGGATTGTTCCAGTGTACGTATATTCCAGGTATGACTTTGCCTGGTGTTTTTTTTTGGACTGTATAAGTGATTTGTATACATTCCCCTGTATGTGTATCCCTGTATATAAACCCTTTGCCTGCACATACATCCTACCTCACTCCTGCATTCCTGACAGTTGCACCCACACTTCTTTCTCAGACTCAGGAACGAAAGGAAATGGAAAGTACAGAATGTCTGTCAATATTAATGCAAAAGAAAGGTATGCATATTCAGACTCGGGGTAGGCAGCTGCTTAAGAAGGCTATCCCATTCAGTTTACGCAAATCACTTGCATTTAGTTCACGCCTCTGAGATTGCCAATTTTCTTGAGTAGAAGCAGCGTGTTTCAGTCACATCTAGAGGACTAGTTTCAACCACAAGCACGTGTCATACATAAGCCCAAAAAAATAAATAAATAAATAAATAATTGGAAAATGCAAACTGAAGAAGGAAATATCTGGGGATCAGACCTCATACTGAAAGAGGGAATTCAGGTGCATGATTTGTACCTCACTATTTTGAGTTTAGTTAAATTAATTATATTTTGGTTATGACATTGTTTTTTGTTTATTGGATAAACAAATGATCTCCTGTAAAAAAATAAAATGCACTCATGGTTTGAAGGATAAGCTGACCAAGTACTTATAACAAGTCATAATTTTATTTATAAAAAAAAAAAAACTGGGTCCTTGAGATAAGAAGTGCCTCTGATTCTGTGAAAAATGTTTTCTTTGACTTTAAAAGGACAGACCTATTAATGAATTAATTCATTATTTACAGCTACAATAAACAAATGTCATTCTGTGCTTACATCAACTCCACTCCCCTGTGACATAATTCTGTAAGTAATGCGGTAGTGTGCAGTTTGGTCTAAGGTCTGAATACTAATGTGCGTAATCTCGGTATCTTCACTACGCTATCTTCTGAACACAGCCCTTTAAAAACAGCCGTGAAACTGATACACACCCGATAGTAGTCCATGCTGTAGATGTCCCTGGACATGCCGAAGTCTCCGATCTTCACCAGGAGGCCGTTTCCCACCAGGCAGTTGCGTGAGGCCAGGTCACGGTGCACAAAGTGCTGTGAGGACAGATACACCATGCCGGCTGCAATTTGTGTGGCAATGTGCAGCATCTGAGACAGACCAAGTTCGCCGTTGCTCTGCATAGGATGGCCGTCCACCAAGATGGTGGCGTCTGGACCATGAGCCCTGGGGGACGGAGGAACGAAACAGGAACAGAAAGATTATCAATCTACTTGCTACCGATTCATCAATGCTGGGGTTTTTGCAGCTTTTCTATAAAAAGAAACTGAGGCGAGGCATAAATGTGCAAGAAGCTTGTCCTGGATTGCCGTGAAAGGTCAGACTATGCAAAAAAGTTGCCCTACAGTCGCTGCAACCCCATGGATCTGTGAACGTGCTAGAACTTGGAAGTACCTCAACGTGAAGCAAAATTTTCACATTTTGCTTCTCTACTTCCTGTTAAGCAGGACCCATGTGCTGGTTAAGATCCTGGACTTTGTTGATTTGTGCTGGCCCTTTTTTTCATTCTTGCCAAATAGCTCTGATGATTGCAGACGGATTTGAATAAGGTGTCTTCTTAAATGTGCTCCAGCGTAATTTCTGCCTTTCTGATAGCCCTAGTGGGGGAAACGCCCCCTCGCCAGTGTGCTGGAGATCTAACAATCAAGCAGTCTTTCGAGTTAGAGAAGCTATTTTGCATGTAAAACACACTCCTGCTTGTCTTGTGAGCTATAAAGTGAGTTCTCTTAAGGTCAGCTTTATTCCACACACGTAGTGTCTGGGTAAGGCCTAATTGGAGTCAGTGACCAACACTGTGATATGCTTTTATGAAAAACTGACTAGCTCCATGTGCCTGCTGCATTTTTTGAAAAAAGAAAAAGAAAAAAAAAAAGTTCATTATTTGGCCATATCATAATGCAAGTCGATAGGATGCCTTTGTGTGTGAGAGATGAAATGTACCCAGTTTAGATCGCAACTGAATCATGTTATCGTTTAATGATTTTCATTTCAGAGTGCTGTCTCTAGATGTGATCAACCGAGAATTGTAGCACGGATTTTTTCACTCCAGAGACACAAAGGAATTAGCCTGTATGCTACGTGTACAGTGAATATTTATGGTGGGATAATTCAGGCAGAGAGCAGTGGGAGCTGCAAAATACCTTGCAGTTGAACTGTCATGCAAGAGCAATGTAATAAGACCTTTTTTTTTTTTCCTTTGAAAGGATTTATCCGGCCATATTACACAGGATGCGAGTCGTGAGTAGCAATTACTCTATGTGTACGCCATGTGCAATCTTCCTTACACTTGCATCGTAACCTGGCGTGCTGACTTGTCATGGTAAATTACTCAGGACAGATGCAATCATCAAAATGCACTTCTGGCACAAGTGACAGCATCCCGCTGGCGTGATAAACAGCACTTTGCTTCAGCAATATTGAGCGTCTCATTGATGGGAAGTTTCATTGCTGCTTTAGCACTGCCTGTTCCCGACGCTCGTTTTCTAAAGGAAGGCATCTCACCTCAGAAACTTATTAAGGTCTCCATGCTTCATATACTCGAACACCATGATGAGCGGGTCGCCGTCCACACACACGCCATAAAACTTCACGATGTGCTCGTGTTGCAGATTGGTGAGCAGCTCGGCTTCTCTTTGAAAGTCTTTCCTGGCCGCCAGAGTCGGGTCTTTCAAGGTCTGGGAAAGATAACCAACTGAATTAAATTTAGGAAAAGGACAAAAAAAAACAAAAAAAAACCAATGCAACAAAACTACACGTTGATGACCATCCCGAGGAAACACAGTAGAAGAAACTGTAAATCCTGAAATGACAGCAGAAATTGCTCCCTGTGATCCTCTACAAACATAATAACTCAACGTTTTCATACTGTTGGGAAGTTATATGAATTTTTTTTTTAAATAGGATAAATAATGATGTTTAGCTGAATGCACATCTACTGTATGAGTGTAATCATTTTTATAATAATAATAATAATAATAATAATAATATAATTATTACTATTAAAAAAAAGAAGGAAAAAAAAAGAAATAAAAAAAAAAAAGAAAAAGAAAATCGCTATTAAAAAAAATTCCCCTTAAGCCAAATGTTCTTGAACAGACATGTTGGCTAATGAGTTATAATTTTTGTAATAAAGGGATAATTGTGCCAGTTTAATTTTGGGCCATTTGTGGGTGCAGAAGGACTGTCAAACACATTGCTGACTTTGTTCAGACAATTGACTCAAATTAGATCCTTTTGTCATATCTAATTTCTGTCTAAACTGGAAAAAAAAGGAACAGTTCTGCAGAAAGGATTATAGGTCTCCTGAAATGTTTTCCTGTTCCAAATGCTTGCAAATATGGAATCACTGAGATTCCATATTTAACCTCCCAAAACATCAATCAATTACAATCCTGAGTTTGTTTAGTCACATTTTAATTAGCTACCAGCTACGCTGGTGGAAAAACAGCATTAACCAACCGGAATCGTGCATTTTTCCTGTTTCTGTTGGAACACAGACAGAGCAGAGGGATATTGCGGTGGCAGCCGATGAAGCTCGAGGGCTTTACTGCAGAAGGATCAAAACAATTGTAATTTGGTTTTATAAGATAAAATGTCATTTTGAATTTGGTCACTTGTAATTTGCAATGCAGATACTCAGTGTATACATCAGATTTAGGAATTAAACCATCTTGTCGTGTCATGCTCTGCATAATGTATAAGGAATAGAATTTCACAACCAAGCCGTAACAGGAACACTCTACACTATCAACTGTATGATCAGCTGATTGCAGCCGGTTGCATACGAGCTGTTCGCAATGCTCAAAATGCTTTATGGATCCTTAATAAGCATTTGTAATAAGGTGGGGCAATAGATGGACATCCAAAGCTCTTTTCTTTCAAACAGCCATTAGTGATTATTTGTCATTATTGACACACCACAGCACACAGTGCATAAAAAACGAAATGTGTTTCTCTGCTTTTAACCCATATGTGAAGTGACACACAGCAGGGGGCAGCTATTTTCAGAAACCGGGGAGCAGTGCTTGGGGGTGGCACCTTGCTCAGGGTACCTCAGTGGTACCTTGCTGGTCGTGGGTTTCGAACCTGCAATAAACCTTTCGATTACAGTACAGGGGCGCTTCCCTAACCATTAGGCAACCGTCTGCCAGAAAATCCACATCTGTCTATTTGCTGTTAACGAATGTTGTAGGATGGATTCATTTGGATTTTGTGGAACCAAGCACAACAGACCCACCGATGGTACACAGGACAGTATGAAGAAGCAAGACTGGGCCTGATTTCTTTCTAGCCCAGACTGTAGATTCACGCAGCATGTCAGTGACAGCCATGTCAGGTGATTACACGGAGTCAAACGCCTTTGGATCAAGATTTGATGTCCGTTTGGGCTGCTATTTTTCATCCCACTTCGCTGACACATCCATAACACGTCATCAGCAGTTACTGAGAAGGCGCATGTGAAATACAGTCATGGGTGTAATGAACGCGAACGAAGTAGATCGAGTGCTTTTTTGCTTGAGTAAAAGGGTTACTTTTCTATTTACTGTGCAAAACTCATTACGCGTTTAGAAGACGTTTCAATTAGTATGTGTATGTGTGACGTATGTGTGAAATAGTTTTGCCCCACGTCATTATTATTATGCCACTGAAATACAACGCACTACTCAACCCTAACACCTTCGCTGTTATTGATGCTAATGAATATTAGATATCCTCAGTCTGATCTGACATCACAACTAGCCACCACTGTACTGTAGATATCATATTACTACTCACTCACAGAAGAGCTCAACAATTCAATGAGACCCTACGTGTAATAAATCTAGTCCTAATCTGCTATGGTAGGTTTAATATTCAGAACCCCAATACTCATAGCTCATACATGATGTTATCACAGATCTGTGAAATGGCATCAGACATGGATATGCTGCTTTAATGATGCACCATAATTGTCTGGGAAGGTCCTTAATAATCACCAAACCCTCTGATTTCCCTCCGCAGTGTGCTTTAATGTACCAGTGCTCGTAGGAATGAAATCAAAACGTGTCTTTTGAATTTCCTTAAATTACCTTCCAACATGTAGCAGTGACTGCTTAGGCTGATGTGTTTGAAGACAGGGTCCTCATGCTGACACAAGTGTTCAGCCTATCCTCTGCAGACGTTTAGAGAGATTCCTCAGTATAGCCTGCAGCTTCCTCCCACGCTCCATTACACTGTGTATTGGATATTTCTTTCTGTGATATAATCCAATCAATTACACCGTCCTTAAAAAATAGCTGGAACTCAAACAGCACACGGGGGCTGATCTGAGTGCTCGACGAGAAACTCTTTGAAACACGCCACGTGGATGTTCAGATGGAGAACCGCAATAACACTACAGATGGCTCACCATCCCCCCTGTCAGCGAATCTGTTAGCTTCCTGTAGCTCAGTGCCATGTCCTTAACAGTGTTCCTGCCCTGCATAACAGACACCCCATCTCACGGTGCCACTGCGGTGTGTGCTGTCCGTCTGCGAATCTGTCTCACCCTCGCTCCACAGCGAGGTACCCTGGAGGCAGGGGAGCGCTCGTCTGTAAGTTTATCCTCATGCTGTAATGGTTTTAATTCACTCAATTGAATCAAAAGAAAGAGTTCAGACGCTGAGAGTGCATGTTCAACGTCATTACAGGTCCTAAAAGGCCGCCAGAAAGGATATTACTGCTGGCACAGCAAAATATAACCGTCAAGAAAACGGGACGTCTGATGATATCACTTAGGTAATGGAGAGGATCGTCCCCAAAGGCTTCAATTTGACATGTAACTAAATTCACTGTATGCTCTACAAGACGAAGTAGCGATGCTTGAACAGATACTGAAGACTAGGGCAAAGATATATGTCACCTAAAACATGCAAAAATCAATATGACCAACAGACCTCTGTGCCTTTTATAAAAAAAAAAAAAATGCTAATGAACCAACATCCATCAAAATGCCTGAACTATAAATTAGGGTGAAGTCAGACAGAAATGGCCCAGTGTTGCAGACACTCGGCTATTCCATGGAGAAAAATGGATTTGAATAGCTGTCTCACAAGCTTTAACAATCCCGAATCGAGTGGAAAATTGTGATCTCCTCCTGGACACAATACAGCAAAAGGTAGCGTAGTACAACTAAAGTACACAAAAGGCCTGATCACAAGCAGGTGCTTCTTTCAACTCTACTTGATCTGTTCAACTCTCTAATCCCTTTTTAGTACTCAGTTAGTCTCCCAGTTATTGCCTACCCATTCTCACCCACTGGTCTCCCAGTATGAAAGGATGAAGGATAACACATCCTTTATCAAGACAAGTGAAGCGAACCAGTGCATATTCGAGTACTATTTGAATACCTGAGTTAAGAGATGCCTGTGATTGGCATTTTTGACTCATGTCTTATTCTTTTCTGGGTGTTCTGAGGTTTTGTTTTTTTTTTTTCAACACACATTGCTGCACAATACTGTATGTAAGCATTAACACTGTCCATTCATCCTTTATCTATACAGCTTATCTGTTAAGGGTCACAGGAAAGCTGGAGCCAATCTCAGCTGACTTTGGACAAGAGGCGGGATACAGTACACCCTCAGCAGGTCTCCAACCTACTGCAGGGTTAACAAAGAGAGATGAACAGCCATTCACACATTCCTACCTATGGGCAATTTTTGACCCTTTTCCGCTACATGGTATTGGCTCGACTCAACTCAGCTCTATTCGTTTTTGGTATCAGAAGTTGATTTTCCACTAACCCCTCAGTGTAGCTGGTTGTCATGGCGATGTCGCACGAAACTGCCATGACATTATCTTCATTGAGCCACACACAGGGACATTAAACATCCTTCTTTCCATGCACTGACCCAACAAATAAAAAATACAATCTTGTTAGCCCATCATAGTGGTTCAGCATGAGGTGGAGTAATGGTGAAGACAGAGGGCTTCCAGCTCAAGGATGCCAGAGTAGAGTAGCCTGTTGACCTAATCCACATGTCTTTGGGCTGTGGGAAGAAACCCACACAGGCATGCAAATTCAGCACAGAAAGGCCCCAATCAGCCAGCAGGTTCAAACCCAGAACCTTGTTGCTGTGAGGCAAGAGCGCTTATCAGTTCACCGCTGTGCCACCACATTAACACTAACATTTCCAGGATGATTGCTTTTTGGTCTAACAGAGAACATTGTTCTAAATTCATGATTAAAGCATGTTAATCACTGGAACAATGCTTCTGAATATTTTCTGAACAGAGTAAGAACATTTTCTGTTAACTGGAAATAGAAAGCCTGTACCAATTCAAATGTACTATTAAAGAATATCTTATTTTTTACTTTATCTTTACTCATAGAGGCAAATAAAAAAGTAGTATGAATTGGTTAAATGCATTTTTTTAAAAGGCTGACTGAGAAATTTTGCCAAGCCAAAAAAAAAAAAAAAAAAGAGAGAGAGAAGAGAAGCAGTTTTAGTATTGATCCATTCATTAGTTCATCCTCAGTGCTTTATCCTGCTCAGGGTCATGGTAGATCTGGAGGACACTATGTGCAAAAATATCTATTGCTAAAAGCACCATACAAATAAAATTGAATTCAGTACACTATGAGCACATTGCAGATACGCATTCACACCCAAGGCCAGTTTACGGTTGCTGATCAGTCTCCAGGGGTGCTTTTGGAAGGTTTAAAGAAGAAGAAGCCCTTATTTGTCATATATACATTATGGCACAGTTCAATTCCTTTCTTCAGATATGCCAGCTTTTTTGGAAAGCCGAGGTCAGAACACAGTGTCAGCTATGACACAGTTTCCCTGGAGCAGACAGAGTTAAGAGCCTCGTGGCTCTTACAGGGGTAGCATGGCAGTGCCAGGGGCTTAAACCCACCCTGACCTTCTGACCTGTAACCCGGAGCTTTACCTGTTGAGCCACCACTGTAATCAAAGAGTTTGTTGGAAGCTCACACAGACATGGAGAAATACATTATTGCTCTACTTTTACAAAAAAATTTAAAATGGCTCAGTATAACCTGAGCTGAACAGAACAGGGTTGACTGAATAAGACGCTATGCACCTTGACGGCTACCAGCATCTTCTCCTTGGTAGGGCTAAGGTTGTAGCACTCAGCTAGGAAAACTTTGCCGAAAGCCCCTTCTCCTAGCTCCCGCTTCAGAACAATATCCCTCCGCTTCACATGCTGGACATCTAAAAGAGAGAAAGAGAGACAAAAGTGAGGCGGAGGCAATCTTTTATGACAGTTGTGAGGTCTTGTGCCAGTAAATGAACATACAACCTTAAGCAGTTAGCTAGCCAGACAGACAGACAGACAGAGAGACAAACCTGGACTCAAAAGACTGGCCATTATACCCAAGAACACTGGAGAGTCTGTCCAGCTTCCTTAGCAAAACCAATTTATGAGCTCTCACTAAGAATATTCGTTGTTTACACATTAGTAGCTGCCAATTCAAGCATGAGTATATCTAAGCATGTGTGTGATAGTGAGTACTGTATATGATGTGTATGTGTGGGTGTGAGGTGCATCGAGTGTGAAAGGTCACTTCCTGTGCAGATGGAGCTCTGGAGGTTTTATTCTCTTTTACAACTGGATGTGTTTTCTGCATTCCTCTGAGCTCTCTCAGAAAAAAAAGAAGAAGAAGAAAAATACTAAATGCAAATGAGAGTCAATTGTAAAAAGCCTCTTTAAACCATCTGTGGAAATTCACTTGGGGCCATTTAGGCATCGGCACTCAGTCATTTTCATTATAGTGCTGGATATTAGCATTTCTAAAAAATGCACAACTATCTTTATGCATAGGATCGACGCCTCTGGATACAAACACGTCCTCAAATATGACCTTCATTTATGAAACTGAAATGTGGTGTCGCATTTATTTTTTATGTTTTTTTTGTTTTTTTTGCACTTTCACAATAAGTAATGTGACTTTTCTAATTTTCTAGAACAGATCTAAATCCACATCAAAAGTGTCCTCAAAGCTGCCTTCCGACAATGTCCGTTGTTAAAACGGCTTTCTAAATCATATTTCACTGAACTGAACCTTTATGTAATACACTACACCGTTTCCAAAAAACTGCTCATTTTAAATAACCACAAATCTCGATTTTATGTGCCCACAAAGCACAAAATGTGCTGTTGAGAGTCTTCACAACAGAGCTGTCCTTCCCATTCACACACCATTTCCAAATTTAGACCAACCTTGGACTAAAATCCATCACCAGATGGACAGTTTCCTTATAATATGTAGTATAAAGTACTTTGCCAAAAATCTTTTCTCTACATCAATAGTCCATCACAAACTCCCTGTCTGTCTACATTATTTAGTAAAATTCATTACGGTGTGTGAAGTTTCCTGAAATCCTCGATACTTAACCTTTTAGAACCAATCATTATGGCCATAACTATTGTCTGTCTGACTTTTATCATGTTAGAACCAGCAAGAAAATATAACCCCAAATCAGATAAAGTTGGGACAGTATGAAAAATGCAAATACAAAAAAAAAAAAAAAAAAAAAAAAAAAAAATGCAGTGTTTCTTACATTTACTTTGATTTCATTTCAGACAGTATGAACGCAGGGTATTTCATGTTTAGTCTCATCAACTTCATTTTATTTCATTAATTCATTCATTTAATATAATATATTTGTTATTTACTGTATATATATATATAAAAAGGTGGAATGGGGCAATTTAGGGCTAGTAATACGGTAAAAAAAAAAAAAAATAATAATAATAATGTGATTTCGAACAGGTGATGTCTACAGGTGATTGTAATCATTTGGTACAAAAGCAGTATCCACCAAAGGCTGAGTCTTCGGGGAGCAAAGACGGGCTGAGGATCTCCAGTTTGTCAACAAATGCTTGAGGAATTGAAACGTCAAAAACATGTTCCGCAAAGAAAGATTAGAAGGGATTTGCATATTTCTCCCTCTACGGTGCAAAATATCATTAAATGATTCAAGATCAACTGCTTCTCTGTGCACAGAGGCATCTGGGATGGACCATCCCACAGTGGAAACATGTATTGTGGTGAGGACGAATCAGTATTCCAGATCTTTTTTGGAAGAAATGGGCGCTGTGTACTCCGGACCAAAGATGAAAAGGACCATCTAGACTGTTATTAGCAACAAGTCCAAAAGCCAGTGTCTGTCATGATATGGGGTTGTGTCACCCTTGGCAAAGATAATTTTCACTTCTGTGATGCCAACACCAATGCAGAAATGTGCGCTGAGATTTTAGAGCGACATACGTTGCCTTCAAGACCATCACTTTTCCCGGGACGTCCATCCATTTTTCAACAAGACACTGCATTACCACATACTGCACACATCACAAAGGCATGGCTGTGGAAGAAGAGGGTACGAGTCCTGACCTGTTCCGAATAAAGAATGTGTGGAGAATTTTGAAACGAACCCCCCCCCCCCCTTCCCAAAAAAAAAAAAAACAGAAAAGGCAACAATGAAAAACCCGTACTCTTGTCTGCAGGAAGAATGGGATAAAATAACACCTGAATTGTATGGTATCCTCAGCGCAAAAATGTCTTTTAAGTATTGTGATAAGGAACATAACAAAGTTGTACATGCTTTACCATCCCAACTTTTTTTTGGAATGCGTTGCAGGCCTGAAATGCAGGAATGCATGTATATTAACAAATGAAATTTCATTGACCAGACAAAACATAAAATACCATATCTTGGGTTCATACTGTCTGCAATGATATTAAAGTCAAAGTAAAATGTAAGAAACACTGGATATTCTATTCTTCTTTTTCTGATTTGGGTTGTAATTTTATTTGCTTTTTTTTTTATTTGCTGTTGTCATTGTTATTGTTGTTTTCTGTTCTGGGCCAATAAAAAAAAAAACATCTGCAGTTTTCATGCTCACAAATACTACCCTTTCTCCAGTCCAGACGATCTAAAAGTGCAAAAGCCGCAGAAACATAAGAAATGGAAATATGAACAATGCCCCAGACAGCAGGAGATAGTAAGTGTATAAACAGTCTACATTGACAAACTGATAGTAATTAGTAAATGTCTCTAGAAAGCACATCTCTTGCACTCAAAGACCAGGAAGCAGTGATGATCTAAAGACAGTGCTGAGTACTGAGTCCTCTACAGATGGCTGTAGATGAGTTTTCTTAGCTTCTGGTTGTCTTTGTATGTCTACGCCTCTGTATCCTACACGATATAGTTCATCATTAAAAATCCAGTGTAACCTACAGTATAACCCCGAACTGCTAAAAAGTCACAGCTGTGACCTTCTCATCTCTGTGCTTAGATTCCATTCTACCTCACATTTAAAGCACTTTGGATAATTCTTATTGAAAAATGCATCAAAATGTAAATGAGGCATTTCACATGAGCTAAACATGCACTCATGCTTTGCCTGTGTGACAGTTAATAAAGGTTATTGTTGTTTGCTGTTTTAATTATAAAGCTGATTTACTTTTTTTTTTTTATTAACATTTTAATTACCCTAAATGATCGTCATATCCTCACAAAAGTGACCGAAACTGCCACCATCTTCTTAGTTTTTGAATGTGTTTTATTAATGTTAATGTTCACCAATGCTCCTAGCCAGCAACACGCTGGGAAATTAACAAAGAAGAACTGTGAAGTCTTCTGGCTTGTAAAATCAACAGTTACGGAGGCTTTTGGAAAACGCTTGCAAAAGTAACACATTTTCTTCACACCTCCATCAGCGAGTGGCTCATTAAAGGCTAAAATTTATCAATATTGGAAAACCGGTCCAGTACAGACTTCAGTGTTAAACTAACACATACAGAACTCTCACAAATACCTACTACTGACGAAGACACCGTACTATACAAACCGCTATAGAATATACAGTATCATGTGTGTGGCGACCTTGGACATTGCTGCATCAGATTTTAAAATTACATCACTACTTTTGGTTAGCATACATGGAAATCTAGTTTTAGAACTATATATTGTAGAAGATATCAGATTCCTGTTCTCGGCTAATAGGACTGAAACCCATTGTAATCTTGTGTTGTTGCAGCCCATCTGCCTCAAGGTTTAATGTGCGCATTCTGAGATGCTTTTCCTTCTCACCGCAGCTGTAAGAAATGGTTATTTGAGTTACCCTAGCCTTCCAGTCATTTCGAACCTGGTCGGCACCATTACGTGTGCCTGAAAATCCCAGGATCAGCAGTTTCTGATATATTCAAACCAGCCTGTTTGACCCCTACAGCCATGCCATGGTCAAATCAACCCAGATCACGTTTTTTTCCAAATTCTGATGTCTGATGTAGACATTAACTGAAGCTCTTGACCTGTATCTGTATGGATGTGATACATTTTATAATGCCATATACAGTAATTGCCGAATCAGATAATTACATAATTACAGGCGTACAGCATGTGTACACACAGCAAATTCTATAGTGCCAAAAAATCAACAGTTCATTTTAACTGTGCTGGTGTTTATCTCGTCCCAGTCTTTGCAGTATTCATCTAACACCTTCTAAATTGTTAATAATACAACTGAGATGCAGAGTTAAAATAACTCTATGCATACTTAAAAATTAACTCTCGTTAACACCAGAGCACGGTTTCAGAACACCTCTGAATCTCCAGCACTTCTCAGTGACGCCAACCCTCTCCTGCAATTGATTCCTTTAGTGTTAAACCATACGTTTACATTCAATTCAACTCTATAATTTAATAATTCCAGTTAACGGTGGAAAATCAATTCTTGGAATTTTGCTGTGCAGGCGTTCCCAGTAAAGTGACCGGTGAGTGCCCTACATACTGCATATATGCGCACTCATCTTCCACTTTATTAGGGTCACCCGTACACTTGCACGTTCATAGAGTTCTCTAATTAGCCAATCATGTTGCAGTAGCACAATGCACAAAAATGAGTAAATAAATAAAAATCATGCAGATACAGGTCAAAAGCTCCACATCAGACGTCAGAATAGGGAAAAGAAATGCGATCTCACTTAGCTGAGTGACACTGTTGTTGTTGTTACCAGTATTATTGTTGCTGGAGTATTTCAGAAACTCATGATCTCCTGGGATTTTCACACACAACAGTCTATAGAGATTATACGCTACATAAAGGTCGATTCCTCAAAACACATGAATCCCTTTTCCGATACAGTACAAAGCCATGCATTACTAAAGAGAGAAGACGGAAATGTATCACAGCTTGGATTTCGCAACAGTATAAAATCACCCAACTTTTGCACCACACTATTCCATCCTCAGAGCGAAACCCTACATGACTTGTCTCTTATGCCACCTTGTCAGAATTCTGACGTCCACCCACAAATCTTTGACAACAGAGGGCGAACGCACTCGAGCTGTGAATGGCATCTCATAGCCGCTGTTATTGCGTTCATCATTCATGCACAGAGAACGTAGGAGGCTAAGAAGGGAGACACGAGGACGGGTCAAACCTCCACTTCTGCCTCAAATACCTAATTTATATTCACTTATTTGATCATTAAGTGGTCGACTGGCTTTGTCCCGTCCTCTGAAAGAGCCATTTCACAACACAGCTGACAGCACAGAGCTGGATGGGTTGCCTAGCCTTGCATTTTGCCATCCCTGATCCTTATCCTTCAGTACACTGCATACTTCTTGCAAAGATTTAAAGGCAATATAAGGCCAGGATCAAAATAATAATTACGACAAAATAGACGTTAAAGCACAACCTTTGGTACTTTACTGTAGGTGCATTGTTTATCCTGAGCGAAAGAGCTAAGCTAAGCAAGAATTCATCATGGCACCATTATTGACAAGACATTATCATTTTCTTATTTTGTTCACTGCGTAGTTGTAATGAGGTCAAGTGCACTCTAGATCAGAGGAGTCATACAATTATAATTCCTAACAATAGACTGTCTGTGGAGAGGTCCATGTTTACTTGGATTCACTTCATCCACAGGTGCCGATGTTTTTGTCCTCTTGTCTTTACTATTAGTCTGAAACGCAGCTCTTTGTGCATGGACACGCTGGTCATCATGAAATCAAAAATATTAACTGTGCTCCTAATAATCTCTCTTCATCAATTGGGATGTCTTGAAGTTTAGTTGGTTTGATTGAAAAAAAAAAAAAAATCATATTCCTTTAGACAAAAGGCAACGAGGATAGAAAGATTTGACTCAGAATAAAATGAAATGCCATTTCAAAAGGTTCTTTTCCAAAACATTCTTTTTTGTGTCTGAGGCTTCAATTAATTGCAGAAAGAATGTTAGCCTGATTTTAATTCAAAATTGTCGACTAAAGCCTGGTGGTATTTTTAAACATACATGGGCTTTATAGTGTACGATGTGTAGCGTGTAAGTGATGTAATTGGATGAGTGATTCAGGCAACAGCTGGAAGGAGAAAAAAAAAAAAAAAGCCAAGAGACATGCAAGTACTTTACTTGACAGTATAGATGAAGGATGAGCTTGTGGACCTCTGGCAAATGCAAGAAGTGCCTTCATAATGTATCATGTACAAATGACTACAGCTGGCTGACACAGAAACGATTCCTGTCTGTTGGCTTCATCAGGGAGTAAAATGAAAACAAACAAACAAACAAAAAAAAACAAGTGCAATATGTCCAAATATGTTTTGGATCACATGATAATGTAGTAGAAATTTAGAATGTTGCCTCCTTTTTTTTTTTTTTTTTACATTGAGTAAAACAGCTCAGGATGTATGGACCCTTCCAAAAAAAAAAAAAAAAAAAAAAAAAAAAAAAGACAAGACTTTCTTGGGGGGAAAAAATTATACATGTGACTTTGCTTTCAAAAATCTGCCAGAAAGTTGTGTCATGTCTGTATACACTCTTTGTATATACTCTTAAGAACAGAAATATACAGTACATATAAGCTCTCAAATAATCATTGCTTGCTTGTGGCAACAATGATCAATATTTACCAATTATTAAATATTCAGTCTGTCCCATATGACATGCCATTGAGAAGAGAGAAGATTCTGAGGATGTTAGATAGCGAGTTAGCTGGGATGAAAGGCAGTTCCTCTGAGAGAGGCAGAGCCCTTGGGGTCTGGCCCCAGGCAAAACACGGGAAATGAAGCTCACAAAGATGCAGAGAACTCAGAGCCTGGACGTTGCCAGGTTTCTCTCTCTCTCTCTCTCTCTCTCTCTCTCTCTCTCTCTCTCTCTCTCTCTCTGTTCCTTTTTTTTCTATTTCTTTTCTCAGGTGTGAAATTGAAATAATCAAAATTAATGGTAGACCTTCCATATTTTGTCTAGAAACGCTACGTCTGTGTTCCATCTCTGCCCTGTTTGTGTTTTGACCTCGAGTATAAATATTGCCTCTTTCACCCCTGTCTGTCTGTCCGTCTGCGCTTTGATGTCGGCAAGGGATATTGGCAATAATTCTTGGATAAGCCCAAACAAACCAATTACATTTAGAAACGTTTATACAAATGTACATGTCAGGTGTTATGTTATGACTGTTTTTAAACCGTCGCACAAAAACGAATGAATGTTTACTGTTTTCTAATCTGCCTGGACCGAAGAGATCAAAAAACGGTCATATCTGTCATGAGACTCTGAGGGGGGAAAAAGCTGTGTCTAAGAAAACCAGACATCCAGAATAAAAATTCATTTTAACTTTCCACCATGGAGACTCAGCATGGAGGCAAATAAAGGGCACCTGACTGACAAGCTTGAAATATTTTTCTGCTCAAAGAAGCTTGCTACAGCGTACAAGTGCGTTTATGACACATCCTGATGATGTTTTGAGTAGTGCATTCATGACAGCTGGGAACTCGATATTTTCAGAACTTCCTATTTCCCACCTCAGAGTGTTCCTGAGACCTCACAGTGTGCAAGCGCTTGTTTGGCTTCTGTTTGAATATAAAAAGCTCCCGAGTAACTTTTTAAAATGTCAGAAAGGACCTGTTTATATAGTGAAGAAATTAAACACGTTGGGAGTGTGCTGTTATAGGAAACTAAACAGTGACACAGTGGTTTGATGATGTAAGTTGGTTATTTTACTTTAAAAACACACCTAGATTGTTTTTATGCCGTACGGTATTATATTGTTTTAATACCACAGCAATTTCCCAACACTATTTCTTCCCCTTTTTTCCATATTAAAGGGCAAAACGACATCCTTTCTTTCCATTTATAGTTATGCTTCAGTCCATGGAAGACAAACAAAAAAGCTTGTCACCAACATGGTATCACTTATCCTATAGCAGCTATAAACTGCCTCTCTTTTTTCTCCTGAAGTTAATATGGGAACAAAAATGCAGCTTGTCACATTGCAGAGAAACCACAAACCGCTCCATCCTGAAGACTTTCCCATGTTAGAAAAGTTATTGTTTTACACAAGAACGACACTTCGTACCTTTTTTTTTTTTTTATCAATTTATAGCAACATTTAATGTTGTGGATCTGTGAAATGTTAGCTCCTGTTCCCTCACCAGCCTCTTTAAAAAAAAAAAAAAAAAAAAAAAAAATGCGACCATCAGAGAAACCACAAAGTCATTCCTGTTCCAGAAAACCTGAAGTTACAACTTTGCCTATAAAACGTCTAACAATGATGTATAAAATAATCTCTTCATAGAAAACTTCGCCATATCAAGAATTACACGTTTTTACTCCAATTACATATAGTGTCCACCAAACGATAATAACAAGTCGCTGGGTTAGTTGGTACTATAGAAAAGATAGTACAGTCGACCCTCGCCACTTCGTGGTTCGAATTTCACGGCTTCACTCTATCGCGTTTTTTTCAAATACAGTATATTCATTAAAAGGTTGATCAAGACAGCGCTCGGTTGTCTTGAGTCAATTATTTTTATTTTTTATTAATTTCCAAAAAATTGGGTGTTATTTCATATCTAGAGTGCTCTAATAATGTTAAAAACCGTATTTAGAAAGTCGTAAACAGGTTTTCTATGCTCTAACTACGTGGAAATACTACTTCGCGGAAATTCAATTATCGGGGTAGAGTCTGGAACGGATTAACCGCGATAAACAAGGGTTTACTGTATTCGAATGCACAGATTAACCCTTCTGACTAACTAGAATGAAAAATTCAATATCGCTGTGGTATAATTATTTTCAAAAAGTGGATGGAGAACATATTTGCTCTGACTTTCTGAGTAGGAATAACTATTAGCTACACTAACCCAGCTAACAATTTTAGCTTAGCAGAGCATTTTTCTGAATGTTACAGTTTGATGTATGTGTTCAAGGCCACATTTTTACGTCTAGGTGCATACAACTAAATCCATAGTGCTATTTCTGGTCTTACATGGAATGTTGTATGTGCAAAATTCATTGTGAAACCAGATGTTACTAGGAGAAAATAGCAACACAAATTTTAGAGCATCGAAATCCAAGCTTGCCATAATAAATCAAATTCTTGTAATATTTTCTGTTAGAACATACAATGTTTAATAAGAGCATAAAGATTTTGTGATATGCAGTCAGGTCAGCACCGGAAGCGCAAGAAAATTCATTTCCCAGAACACACCACTGCCTACAAATATGGCCACCATGAACTACACCCATGGAATAAATTCCACAATGTAATGCTTGGTGTGTATCTGCCTGAACTTACCAAGCCTTTAATCCTATGTATTATTTTTCTGTTTTTGACTTTGTTCCGCCTTTATATTGTGATGCTCCGCCGATTTCCCGACCATTGTCTGATTTCAGATAATGTTTTTGAACACTGTTTTGGATTTGCTTGCTAGATCCTGCAATAAAATCCTCAAACTGCATTTGTATCCCTCTTGGCCTTACTATCAGCCTTCAAGTTTCAAGTCAACGTTACCATGGCAATTGCCGTTTAACCAGTTATATGCTAGCTAGCTTAGTTATCCAGCACTGTGTGTACCAAATGACTGTCAATTTCCGTCTGTTTCCGAGTTAAATTTAAATGCACTGATCAAATGAAAGTAGTGAAAGCCTGCAGCTTGAGTAAGTATTTTTTATGCTGTTTCAATAAAGATTCTTTCATTCAGCAATGCGTTCATTCTTATAAGGTAATTTGGCAAGAACACTCTCTCTAGGAAATGAAGAAAAAAAAAAAAAAAACAGCTTTAGTCTAAAAGAATTATCAGTAGGCAGTCATCATAGATAGAGCTCCAGAAATAAACCGAGTCCCACAAAATCCGGATGAAAATATTGCTTCACAGATAATGCACTTTATCACCATATGAAACATATTGTGTGTTTTGAGCCAAATCAAAAACAGATTGAGCCAAATGTGTTCCTAATTTTAAACAGCAGTCTAACAGACTTAGTGAAATCTAGGGAAAGAAGACTAAAAATGTGTGCTTTCTTTTTAAGAAAGTGTCATTGGAATATCACACCCTCGTTTTGATGAGGGTTTACATGCAATGGCTACTAGTCATAAAATATTTACACAACCTATAATGAATAGTGTGTTAATTTATTCATGAAAGCTTCACTTGAATTTCCCTTCCTTCTCTCGGAGATCTCCACACGGCCATCACAGTGCTCAGAGTGAACAGACCGCTGCAGTGTGCTGGGAATATCAATGTGTGTGTGTGAGTGTGTATGTGTGTGTGTGTGCGTGCTGTTTTCAAGAAAAAAGGAATTCATCTCTATCAATGAACTAGCATCCTTTTGCAGTTTATATTTGTGACAAACATAAAAAAGGATCTATGTGGCAAAAGGACAGTGAGTTCTGATTTATTTGAAAGGATTTCAATGAAGAACCCCTATTAGGATCAGGCCTACCGATGCGTAGGCCACTGGGACCCGGCAAAGCAAAAAAAAAACAAAAAAAACCTTAGCAGCACCAATGATCAAAAGAGCAGCCAAGGACCTCCATTTGGCCAACAATAGGGTGATATTGGTGTCAGTACAATTTGCATTGATAGCAGGTCTGTGCTGTCCATGAATCATCTATTTTTAATAGCAGAGACTTCAGCCTATCGAAAACTGCGCTTCCTCCGTGTCCTACATTTCGTAGTTTAGTAGTGACACTATACATTGGTGTAATTACCAGGGCAAACACCCCTCTACATCAGGGTGTGTGGGTTTTTTTTTTTTATTTTGACCTTTAGAAAGCCAAATGCAAACAGCAGCATTGTGCCGATTGTAGTGGAAGTGAATAATGAGGATTAAAATATGCTTCTACACTACTGTGCAAAAGTCTTCTAAAGAAATGCTGTGAAATAAAGATGTATTCACAAATAATGAAATGAAATTGTGAATTTAAAAAAAAAAAAAAGTAAAATAATTAGCAATAAACTAAACAATGTTATTTTTTCCTATAAAAATAAATCAGTTGTCTCAGGTACACCTCAAGAAGTTTTAAGTTTAATAAGTTCAAAGTCTGTATAT
>JAOVYU010000004.1:7891704-7905201 GCA_025674565.1 Synodontis membranacea
TTTGTCTGAAAAGTGGTCTCTTACATATGTTGCTTTCTTTACTGACATACAAACATTTTTATGCTTACAATTATTATAATTATTTTTTTTTTTTGGAAAAGTAATGTTTGGGAATATGAATTTTTGTACTAAATCAATAAGGCAGAATTCATACAATGTAATTTATAACACTATAAATTTTTTGCACAGTACTGTATATACATAGAGAGAGAGAGAGAGAGAGAGAGAGACAAAAAATACAGTAATATACAATATGAAATATAGAACATATTTGGCGATAAGCATATTATAAATTCGGATGGCAATGTGGTGCTGCGAGAAGCAATGCCATCTGATATGCTTGATTGGCTCTAAATTTCCTTTAGGTGTAAATGAGCGTATGGATGAGTATGTGCATGATGCCCTGCACTGAACTGGTAGAATACAGGCTACCCAGGGTGTGTTTCCACTTCACGCTCCACTGTTCCCAGGATTAAGCACTGGATCCATATCAACCACGCTTAGTCTAAAACAGTTACAGAAAATGATTGAATGAATAAATATTGTAAATATGAGTCTTACCATGAAATAAGTTTGAAATGGACAAAGGTTAATTTTTTAATCATAGCTTAAAACCTTACTTCTAAAACATGAGCAGGTATTTCTGTTTTAAATGAATCAATGATCTGATCTGAATCAAGAATTTGATTATGCTACTGTTGTGCTTACAATACACTGAATGGATAATGATTATGTTGTGAAAAAAAAAAACCCACATTGTTCTCAGAGACAACTGCAAGGAACATAAGGACGATAGTGGATTGGGTTACCGGTCAGCTAATTGCTGTAGTCTCTCAGTAGCCCCACTTGATCTCATCCTGCTGATTTCAGCACCTGTGGTTTTTAAAGTGCAGAACGGTGCATTCTCATAGCCCATTTATTACATTCCGGGTCCCATTTACTCACCTCATAAGACCTATAAGGCCTTGGTTTACCTCTCAATTATAAATTAAGCTTTCAGCCTTTACCGTGTTTATGAGCCAAGGCCATCACTAAATTTAATTTGAAATGGGATTCAGGTCGAAGTACATATTGCTTACATCTCTAACATGGTGTTACAAACAATGATAAACTGCACAGTTTTTTTTTTTCACTATATAAACAACTTTATTGATTTTTGAAATGGACATGGTGACACTAATTTTCCTGTAAACTGGTGTGAATGTGTGCTTGGTGACTTGCAACTGACTGGCATCCATTCCGAGGTGTATTCCCCTACACCTTACATCCAGGGTTTCCGGGATAGCCTCCAGATTGCCTGTGACCCTGATTAGACGCTTGAATGAGGGATGTGGTCTTGGTATTCCAAGGACATTGTCGGTCTAGAAGTGATTTATTCTACTCCTTATAAATGAATCTCAGCCCGGTCACATGAAAGAAACATGCATGACAACTGCACGGTGCTCTCTTTCCATTGATGGATGAGCAAGAAGAGGACTGACAAACGTGCATAGTAACAGTAAACAATCGTATACCTACAGATTTATCAAGTATATTGTGATCAGTTTAGTATCGCTAAGTAATTTCATACATTGCATGATATTAAATATCAGAACTCTACTGTGGTAATGTCAAAGATCCTTACGAAGCTTTTAAGCACCGACGTTAAAGATACAGTATTATAGCCACAGCAGATTGTAAAGATGGAAATCGATTGAAGAATTTATCATAGTTGCATGCAAACTACAACAGAGCTGCTTTGTCTCCACAATCCGAGAGGGGCCAGTCGAAAACCTGCTGTGTGTAATGCTACAGCCATCTGTGACCAGGAAACCATGAGGGTACAGTTGGCTCTGGTCTTATTAGATGGAAAGGATGGCTTCCCTTTGAGCACAGACTGGCCTGAGACATCCATTACTGGGCCAGTCTGGCCTATAAAAGATATTGTTACCAGTGTGTTTTAAAGTGATATTTTGCCCAAGAAGTTAATATTTATAGTTTTTCCTTCAACACAAACTGGCAATGAAAATAACTTCATAAAGTAGCAGAATAAAATTTCATATTAAAAAATATACAAATCAGATTCAGAAGCCAGGACACTTTGTTTGATTTTTACTCTATTTTGGCCCACCCAATAGGTAGTTCTCCCCTATCACACCGCAATGATGGTAGAAACTGCAGATCATGGTAGGTTTCAGGACAGCTAAACACACCCGGAGGAAAGCAGTAACAGCCCTCGTCTGCATACATGTGCTCACAGATGTCCACTTTGGCTAGTGTTGCTGTCATTGACAGGGTATCGAATATGTCTTTAAGGCCAAATATAGTTTGTGGATACCTGGCCATCATGTGTTTTTTTTCCTAAACTGTTGCCAGAAAGTTAGAAGCAAACAATTGTACAGGATGCCATTTTTGTATGCTGTAATATTACAGTTCCTCTTTATTGGAACTGAGGAGTCTAGTCCAAGTACGTTCCTGCATGACAATGCCCCTGTGCACAAAATGGGATATTCAAAAAGCACATAATGGTGTGATGGTCAGGTGTCCACAAACTTTTGGCAACACAAAACTTTTTTTATCTAGGACCATGTTTACACATGGTTTTAAAGTGCATAATACAGTAGGTGATCAGATCTCAAGTGGACAGCGTTGAATACAAGTGTAAATGACCACCAAGACGCATTCAAGACTCATTCATTCAAACCACTTCCCAAGGTGGCCTGGGACGCAGTTGACCACGTATCCCTTGTTGCATAAATGCTAATGCGTCCTGACAGGAATGGCAGGAATATACATGATTAATTCAGGACGTGGCGGTTGTTTCGGAGAAGCACTGATGTACGTGGTTGGAGTGCGAGAAAATAATTAATAATTAAAATTGCAAGTAGCATCAAATTATAATTATATTATAATTATAGTATCGAAGTAGCAGTAAGAAATTCTGAACACAAGTCGTCAGCTGGACACCTTGGAGACACGACTTGACTAGGCTCTCCACTTATGATCTGATCACCCAAGACACATTTTGAAACCATATGTAGACAGAGCCTAAGAAATTGCCACTGTGTTCACCAGATCCACCTCTCTGATGTTCCCATTTTGTATCAGATTGTCAAAGTCTTCCTTTACAACATGCCACTGTATTCATGCAAAAATGAAAAACCGCGTTTACTTTAAGCAAGGTCAATGCAAAGCTCTTCACAACTGACAGGCATGAGCTGATTAAAAACTGCAAAGTGAGTGGAGAAGATGGAGAAGCTTTGTCGATTTAAAAAAAAAAAAAAAAAAAAGAGACATAAGAAGACATTCTTATAGCTGGCTGTTCATCTAGTGGAGGTCTGATCTTACTTAGGACAGGATGAAGACAACTTCTGCACTCCAGCACAGGGTTTAGACTCAATCTCTTTGTCAAAGGATAAACTAAACCAAAACATTTGGGTTAGACAGAATTTTACTTTACCTCTGTCCTAATGGGAGGATACAGCGGTGTGTGAGGTGCTTTCAACCAGCAAATATATTCAACCACTTACATTATATGGACAGGGTACAAGAATAGCAAGCCATCCAACCAGAGGTAAAGCTAGAGGACAAGTCAACAAGCAAATCCTTGGAACCTCCATCAAACAGGGGCCCTAGGCAATGACTGTCAACCTGAGAACTTTATTCGTTTAAGTATTGTTAACGGATGAAGCTTTACTGATACTGATGTAGGGCTTGTTTCCAATAAAGCTATAATACAGCCGTACTGTAATGCACCTGCTGTCTACCGAAGCATTTTCTGTAGAAAGAAGGCTCAAAAATTTCGTGGCATATATTATTTTCATAATTTTATTATGTATATCAGCTTTCTGACTAAACGTGCACGCCAGCAAAGTTTTCTGTATGCCACTGGAAAATACCTTTACACGGTACTGTACTGAAAACATGCTTTGTATTTAAGAGTTAAGTTATGAGTCCTTGGCTAAATTTATGAGTCCTTGGCAGACGTTATGAGTTCTTGTAGCTTGTTTAATGCTAATCTTTCTTACCTTAAAATGTTTGATTAAATTCAAAACGATGCAATTTGGCAACTCATTTTTCAAATAACCGAGAACAGAGCTAAGCAGTTCAGGGTCTTGTTTAAGAGTCCAACGGTGGCTCTCTGGCACTTGTGAAAGTCAAACTTAAAACCTTCCAGATGCTAGCACAGAACCGTAATGAACTAGGTCTATACACGGCTGACAGATGAGTTCCTGTTGCCTCACCACAGAAGACAGCAGGGGGTCATCAGTTCCACAATGGGAGCTTCACAAAGACTTCAGCTCATGATGTATGTATCTGTAATAGTCGTGAACAAAAAAAAAAACAACAAAAAAAAAAACACATTACTCCATACCAGGAGGTTGCATTAGTCTGTATTCATAATGTGAAAGGAAAACGTGGAAGGCCCTATAGGATAAAGTCTACTTCTCGAGCCGCACACTACAGATACAGTGTGTCAAAACAGAACACCACCTAAGGCTTACCAGTATCAGCACTTGTAATCACCATGGGTATGTTTACAAGTTGTGACAGTGAAGTGGTGCGTGGTTTGGGAAGTACGTCACACAAACTAGCCAACATACCCCGCGTTCAGCTATCCACAGTCAGAAGTGTTCTCATCACTTCCCTCTGATGCGGATTCAGTTGGTGCTAAAGTGCACCGACGTGGACAATTAGTGCAAGTGGTGGGGGACTTATTATCGCAAAAACTAAGGGTGACAGTCGTCAGCTTGGTGTGTCAGGTCCCCGGAGTGAAATCAAGTACAAGGTGAACCTGAAACAAATCGCTTAAACTTTTGACATTTCAGAAAGAAAACCACAAGAACTTAAACTCTGGGATTCAAAGCACCTTTAAATTTACTTTTACCTGGTATGTGACGTAAGAATTGCACTAAAAATCAACATTTCAATTCATACCTCAATGCAATTTGATACAAGAAAAGCATCCATGTATTCCTTTTTATTTGAGTGACCAATAAACCACAGACATGGGGAGTTTGCAAAAGAAAAAAAAAAAACTAGAGAAAAGGGTAGATAGTTGTGTGTGAATAAAAATAAATGCCTGCTTGAAGTGAGAAGGAACAGATTTGTCCTAAACTAATGTTTAATATTATGTACTGGGTTTTAAATGCCTGTAGACAAACGACGACGAAAAGTATGAATTGAATGAATGTGGTGAGTCACGGTTGCACATGGTGGTTATTTTATCTCTGGAGTTAGGCTATGGCTGTACAAATGTGCCAGAAAATCAGTAATTCATGCAAACTGCAGATAAGCCATCATTCATAAACATCTGTTGGGGAAAATGTAGCTACCAGCCTGCTAATGTAAGAATTTAATAAATGTACAAAAATGGTTAAAGCGATTGTGATCACTTCAAAGCCAAAGATTTGATGTTCCAATTTCCATCAAGAATTATTCAGCCCAACCTCCTGCTTCTCAATTCATACACTAGCCTGCAGTTGATTTCATTGACTAAGTCTTTGACCTTGAACTTGTTTATTTCAATCTGGTATACGCCTGCTTTAAAGCCTGAGTGTACTCTGGAGTGTTTGTCTGCTGTCGACTGTCTGCTCTGTTGTGATTTCGGTAATTTACAAGTGAAAAACCTCAGTGGAAAAATGGAGATTCCGGAGATCGGAACGACGTTCGTACACACAGGTGCTGTATCAAACTTGTGTGTCACACATACACATGCACGGACACGCACACAATCTGTCACAAATCATCACCATACCGCTTTGTTTGCGTGCGGTTTCCAAAACGTACAGTTAATATATACTACAACAGCCCGTCCTGGAATGCTGAATAAAATATGTCAAGCTCCATGTTTAATGACACCTACACAATCGCATTGTCCAATAAGTCATACCTACACTAATCCCTGTTTGTGCACATTCAGCACAAAAGCCATTAAGTGCTTGATGCTTTGGAGTGAGCTATATTAAAAGCATGTTCTCTAGGTGTTTGATAAGAGAGGAATTTACTGTCTGGGTGGGAAGGCATAATAGAGCATCACTCTTACGTCCTCAGACTGCCTTTCCTCTATTCTGCAACCTACTACTGCCTCCTAGTGGGGTTTTGTAGAAGTTGGTCAAATGGCACATTCAAGAACGTCCAGCTCTTTTTGAGAGACGGGGCCTAGAATAGGAAGAATAAATTAAAAAAAAAAAAAAAACATTGCTTTTCCAAAATGAGGATTGCAGTGTTACTGTGGTAAAACCCTTTGTATGGTGAACATTTGACACTTTGTCAATGATAAGTTCTTTTGTGTATAGCTCAATTATGACTAATACTATACCATTTCATTTAAAGAGTCCATTCTGACTGAAGTGCAGGATTTCTAAATGAACTGAACATCCTGAGGAAGACCATGTACAGTATATATACATGTTAATGTCTATAAATATTCAGACATTCACAAAGCTGTTATTTTAGCTGGCTACCACTGCACACTGGAGACTCGGTGACCATGGTACGGTTGTTGGTGCCAGACAGGCTTGTCAGAAAATGCTGATCACCCAGATCTCTCTATAGTTTACCCAGAATGCTGCGGAAAACGAAACACATCTGGTGAATGCTACGGAAACACCTTGCTGATACGAGACATCAGAGGAGACTGGCCAGATTGAGCTGAATGCACCTTAAATTGAAGTTTGAAGAGGATGGGAAACAAGGGCAGAAGATCATGTCACATTCTATGCCCGTCAGCCAAGCACTGGGATCTGAGGATACAGCTCTGCGCAGGCCAGTCAAGTTCTTCTGCATCAAACCCTGGCATTCCTCATGGACCTCGCTTTGTACACAGGGGCACGGTCATGCAGGAACACGTTTGGAAAAGACCCCATAGATCCACTGAAGGGAAACTGTAATCTACAACATAAAAGGACATGCTATACAATTGTGTGCTTCCAACTTCGGGGCACAGTTTGGAGAAGTCTGACGTGTTTGAATGGTGGGATGTCCACAAACTTTCGGTCATATAGTTTATATTGACTTTCAGACAACACAATGTCTCCCAGTCCTGTTTTTTTTTCATCTTTTTTTTTTCTTTCTCTCTCTCTCTCTCTTATGGTTCTCCAGAATTCTACCAAAGCGACAACAAAATGGTTTAAGAATTCACATTTGTTTTACAGACATGGTGTTTAAGGACTAAGCTGAGAGTAACAAGGTGAAATGAAATTGTTATTTCAAAGGGACGATTGATTTCAGTCAGCATTACATGACTTCCATGTCCTACTCACATTTCCAAGCCTAGCATTAAGAGGATCCCCCAAGGATGGAAGGGTTATAGGGTCTCCGTTTCCATCGGCATTGTTAATATGATAAACGGCACAGAAATGACAGAAAACATATTACTCTAAAAATCGAAAAAGATTGAGGCAGTGGAACAGAACAGCTGAAGGTCAAGGGTGAACTTCATGTGGGTTGGGCTATAAAAAAAAAAGTTACGACATCAATTTATTTTTCAAGACATGACAAAAGACATACAAGTGAACAAACTTCAGACACTAGAAAATGCCGGGTTATTCTCTTTAATGTATACGTATAATACAAAAGGTTGGACGTCTGCGTCATCTGTGGTTGCGGAACTGGAACGGAATTCAATCAAGCTCAAGACCCCTGCTACACTCCAACACACTCTGCCCATCAAACCTAATTCATTTAATCAACTTGTCTTGAAATCTGGATTTATTTAGTCGGCTGTGTCATGCTCGGTCACAGTTCCATAACCGATCATGGAATGGAAATGGACATTTTATTTCTGATCGGCAGAGACGAGGCATCTGATTTGTGACGATCTCGTGCCACCGAGACAGAGCAAGTGTCTTATGGAAGTGTGTATGACATTTCTACGTGGGGTACAGTTTCTCAGCATGTCACAGATTCAACATAAATCGCTTGACCTGTTTCAGGTATTCTGGCTTGAGATAATCCTGGAGCTCATCCGTTCTCGCCCACACGAAGGAGTCTTTATCCAATGGCAGATTGCTGCTACCAGAGAGCACTGCTTTGAAGAAAAACACCTTGGCTCCTACTCTGTTCTCGGTCCGGATGCTTCTGGGGAATTTGTATTTGTAAAATCCGCACGGGGTGTTGCCGAGGAAGGTGGCATTCAATTTTGCGCCTGAGTTCAGAAACAACAAAAGGGCTAATTAATTAGTGCATTTTAAAAAATTAAAAAAAAAAAAAAAAATTCTAAATTCCCCCTATACTCACACAGTTTATACAGTTAAGCAATAAACACACATTTGAAAGGTAATCAGGTATGCCGGTAAATACACACACTGGCTACATCCAAAGCTGCATACATTTAAAACGTTGGGCTACTTCACTATATTAAAAAATATAATAATAAATAAATTTTTAAAAAAGATTGTCGCCACAAATTTTTTTACGTATGGTTTAGTACTCTGACACTTTATGTCAGTTGGGGTAATACACATAGCTCTCTCGTTATTGCAGGAAATAAGACAAACACATAGGCCTTGTTCCAGTACTCTTTTGCTCTTGTCAACTTGCCCTCACCATCTTCTATCGGGGAAATCCTGATGTCGTTTAATGGGTCGCTTTGGAGTGGTGAAGGATCAAGTCAACATTGACATGGACAGAACTCGGTGAGATCTGATGCCATTTTATTTTTGGCTCCAAATGAAACCAATGCTGATTATAGGTCTAAATCTGTTGAAAAGTTTCATAACACATGTTTTTCTCCATCATCAACTAGTCAAGAATTGTGCCTACACAGTGGCTAAGGCCAATGAGTATAGCTACAAGCAAACAAACAAATAAACAAACAAAGTGCAAATCGGTGAATGTTATAATCATGCATTAGACTAAAGGTAGCCCTTTGCTTATTTTTAATAACTTTGGAATAAACCGGATACATAAATTGAAAGCTGTGTATCTGTTTACCACACACTCCCTAAAAACATATGTTAGAATGGAAAAGTAATGCGCGGAATCATGCGCTTAATTAATGATCACACTTGTCAGCAAAATGGTTTCCATGTGTACGTGAATTATCTCCTACACATTTATGGTTACGGTTGCAAAAGGCCAACTGAAAGTATTGCTGACTGAAGAGTAAAATGTGCAAATAAATATTGTGTAATTAGCAGGTAATTGGGGCGGCTACATAAAGTGGCCCGCGTCGATTATATTCCATAACCTGAAAGGGCTTAGTAAGGGTGCGTCATGTTCACCTAAGACGCATAGATCACGGAATCAGAGGAAACTCTGCTGGTGTGATTAACCTACACTTGCCTCCTTTGTTCACCTGTTTAGTCTTCACTGCCATTATGAAGCAGCTCACGTGTATTCGATTATTTTTGCCTTCTCTCTTTTTTTTTTTTAAATGAAATAAAATAAAATAAATCTTTTCATCTGGATCTTATTTTGATCTTGGAACGAGCAGAATCCATTATAAAGTTCCTATCGAGACAGCCGAGTTAAATGTTCCTCTTGGCATACGCACACACATGGTGTAAAGGGAAGTGGGCACATTACCTGGCAGACTGGTGAGGGCACGCTCTGCGGTCTGCCTCAGCGTCTCTCCCGCCTCCCATGGCAACTGAGGCAGCAGCCAAACCTTCTGAGAGCCAACATCCTGCTTCACCAGCAGCACCACGCTGTCTCCCGGGCAGCGCTCAGCCGAGCTCACATCTGTGGTGTCAGAAGCTACAAAATGTTTGGAGATCACTGACTCAGTATGACACACTTAGCGCGAGTTGTGCTCGCTAATATTTATCCTCTGAATGGCTGCAGTGTGGAAAGAAGAACAAATCCATCTGTGGCCCGTGACATCACTGTTGTAGTTCAAATTATATCGGGAAGAAAACAATTACAGCACAGCAGTTTTATCAGGGGACACACACACACATAGCTCATGAATTAAATAAGGCCCGAGTTGCACGACAAGATATACACAACTCTAATATAAGAAAGGTGAAAGACTCCGGTAAGCTTGTGCAACATGATGATCTAATCTTTTCTACATGATTGTATACTGCTACGATATCACTCCGATTATATTATACTTCCAGACCTACCAACCTTTACAGTAAGTTTTTGTACGGAAGCACCGCAATTTAACATCAGACTACGTTAGTATGAGCTAGCGGTCAAAAATACATCAAGAGCAGTGACTTTTACTCCTCAATAAAATGGAAGATGAGTCGATCCAACATATTAGCCTGGAATGACTTGCATAGGAGACAGGCAACAGGAGACAGGCAAATCAAGTGACTGGACAGGACTTGAAAGGCACGTTCACTTTCCGTCCCTCATTTTCTGGAAAATGGTTTGAGTTCAGTAAGGTGAAATGAAATCTATTGGGGTATCTTCGACTTGGCTAACTTGAGTCAAGTATATAGTTAACGTCAGTCAGCATCGCTTAGCTACATTAGGGAAAAGTGGACAAAAACAGCACTTTTGATTTTCAGCCAGAAAAGAATAAAGGATAGAATTTATGACCAATGTGACAAATCTAACACTTTACAAATAATGTTGAAGTAAATGATAATTATCGAGTGGTTAAATTTGCTGAGATTTTCAGATCAACAGTGAAAAATGTCATCCATGTGGACATTAGGAGACTGATTTGTTAAAGGATTTTATTGAAAATGTACGATAGTGCATTGCTGCAGAATTGCCTAAAAAAAAAAAATCCATCATCCAGCTGAGTTTTTGCCACTGCCATCCAGCATTTCCCGACTCCACAGCGATTCCTATAATACAGTCTTCGCAATGAGGTTGCAACTAGTAACTCCTGGCCTACAACCAGTATAAGCCACCAAAAATGCCCCTAAATTTCACATTTTAACTCAACAACCTGGGGTGGTTTCCTCAAACTACCAGTTACTTCCCTTACATTTACATTGCGATGTCAAATCAACATGGCTGCACACAGTGGGAACGGTGAAAACTTTTGAATAACTTTACAGCAGTATTTGCTTTAGATCAAGTCTGTTTCCAAAGTGAAGAGGAAAACAACGGAGCTTCTGAGACAACTAACGGAAGAAGGTCTACTGCACTGCTCTGATCAGTGGAAGACCAGATGTAGTTGCAGAAGGGGAAATTAACTGGAATGTAAGTTTTCTTCATTAAAACTGAATAAGAGTCACGTTATTCAATAGCCACACCTTGTACACTGAAGAACCTGCTCAACAATGAGTAGCATCATCAGTGGAAATGTCAACCATGTGAACATTAAACAACCAATTGGTGAAAGGATTATATTGAAAATGTGGAGTTTTTTTTTTTTTTTACTGATTTGCTATGTAAAAATCCACCATCCAGGTGAGTATCTGTAATTGCCACAATTCACAGCTGGTAATACTAAGCCTTCCCCAACACTCCTTAAACAGGCGATATAGTGGCGGAAATAAAACATCACAATACATTCAAATGGAAAAAAAAAAAATCAATAACTGACAAGCCTTAATTAGTTTACAAGTCTAAATTAAATTATGTTAGACTCCCCTGCCTAAACTGACCTGAGACACACAAAATAAAAGTCTATGGTTGTCTCCAGTCCAACACTAAAACATAAAAATCAACTCGACAAATCCTTGATTAGCTCTGAACTTTGATCTTTGCTGAAATTTAATCTTTGCTGTTGAGACCAACCGAAAGGTTTCGTGTTGTGTTGGATCAGTAACCACTGACGTACGGACTGACAATTTTCTTGGTATATAATCCAAAGTAGACAAATCTGGATCACTGCTTCCTGTTGTATATAAATTGTACAGTCAAAAGCAAAAAGCTAACAAAAAAAATAATGTTTCTCTTACACCAAATGCAGCTGACCAGCCAAGAAGTGTGCTTTCTTACTTTTGGACTGGAATGATTTCTGATACCGCCGCACACCGCTGTCTATACGAAGGAACAAAGGCAGCATCTCAGAGCTAAAAAACAATCTTTATAACTTGGAATCTGACACGTACATTTCACCTTTTAGTTTATGATATTTTATAAAAATTGTCACATACAAATATCATTAGCGAGCCATTTCATTCCAAGAAAAAGGTATGTTGCAGAACTAATACAACTTCTCTGTCCTGACACCGAAGCAGAGGAACGAGTTTCCACAGGCTGTCTGGAGAGCTGGGTTACTGGCTGTCTTCAGAAGATGCCTGAAAATCCACCACTTCACTCAATGAAAAATGCTCAACTTGTACTCTGTTCTCTAATAAGAGACTCAACCAAATGCAGCAAAAATGTAAAAAGTAAAACGAAAGCAAACTTCAAATGAGTAAGAGGAACACTGTTATTCAAAAGAGGATAATAAGAAACAGCGCGTTCTCGCGGCACAGGACTGGACTAATCTAAGGAGGCTCGGGTTAGCTTATGCAATTATTAAAGTGAAAAGTAAGTAGATTAGTATGAGATAGCACTCAAAAACACAACAAGAGCACCGACTTTTTCTCCCCAATTAAATGGGAGATCAAGGGAGTCGATCCAACATATTAGTCTGGAACGATCTGCACAGGTGTTTTGAACAAACAGCTACATTAGGGGAAATAGTCAAAAACAGCACTTTTGATTTTCAGCTGAAAAAAGAACAAAGGATAGAGTTTATGACCAAAGTGACAAATCTGACACTTTACGAATAATGTTGAAGTAAATGATAACTATAAAGTGATTAAATATGCTGATTTTTTTTTTTTTTTTGCACAGATGCTCTTAGTTGAAACACTTTGAGCAGCTGCAGATCACGCGTTCTCGCGGCACAGGACTGGACAAATCTCAGGAGGCTCGGTTTAGCTTATGCAATTATTAAAGCGAAAAGTAAGCAGATTAGCATCAGACTTCAACGGATGTTTGCCCTTTACATCAGTAATTTCCTAAATGGGATCCACGCATGCAGATTTCACTGCTAGTCCGAATTACCTGTTGAACAAAATACATAAAATCTAATTTAGTAAGAGAACCTACACACCTTTCATCCTCGGACCAGACTGGAACAGCTTGAGTTTCTGTTCCCATGCGTCTTCCAAATCCTGTGCCGTGACGATCTCTTGACCTCCGTAGCCCTCTTCGTCGTCCGAGTCGTAATCGGCGTCCTGTTTGCGGCTCATGCGCTCGGCGTCCTCCAACAGCCGCAGCTCGTGGTCTGAGAGTAGGCTTTTCTCCAGCTCCATCTATGACAAAGACCCAGGTTACAACTTCTTTACAACAAAGAGCTAAAGTTGGTTGAGGTCTGGACAGATCTACTCACATATCCCTGGAAAATACCTTTTAAAATCAAAAGGGGGGGGGGGGGGGATGTACAACATGAGCAGCATTTAGTGCATAATCTCTAATCATCCTCAAGTCTCTGGTGTCACACATAATTTGCCAACTGCTCTGTTACTACTGCACAAATATTGTGTGTTGACCAACAGTAAGAGTCTGTACAGTAATACCTCGTGCATTTGTGGGGTTAGGTTCCAGACCCCGGCGCGGATGTGTGAAAATCGCGAATGTTTGGTGGAGTCACTAAAAATGCTAATA
>JAOVYU010000004.1:7928354-7938687 GCA_025674565.1 Synodontis membranacea
AGGCCACATGAAGTTTGGAGGTCTGTAGTGACTGACTCTGCAGAAAGTTGGCGACCTCTGCGCACTATGCGCCTCAGCATCCGCTGACCCCGCTCTGTCATTTTATGTGGCCTACCACTTCGCGGCCAAGTTGCTGTTGTTCCCAATCGCTTCCACTTTGTTATAATACCACTTAATTGCAAAAAATGATAACTAGTCAAAATAACAAAAAAGATGCAGTGTTTCACACCTTGAATAATGTATATAAATCAAGATCGCATTAAATTTTAAACAACACAATACTAATGTTTGAACTTAGGAAGAGTTCAGAAATCAATATTCGGTGGAATAGCCCTGACATTTGCAGCTTTCATGTGTCCTGGCATGCTCTCCACTAGTCTTGGGTAATTTTATAGTGCAAAAATTGCAATCATCTCAGCTTTGTTTGATGGCTCGTTTGATCCATCTTCCTCTTGATCACATTCCAGAGGTTTTCAGTGGTGTTCGAATCTGGAGATTGGACTGACCATGACAGGGTCTTGATCTCATGGTCCTCCATCAACACCTTGATTGACCTGGCTGTGTGGCATGGAGCATTGTCCTGGTGGAAAACCCAGTCCTCAGAGTTAGGGAACATTGTTAGAGAAGGAAGCATGTTCTCTTCCAGGATAACCTTGTACATGGCTTGATTCGTGAGTCCTTCTAAAATAAAAATCTGCCCCATTTCAGCCTTGCTGAAGCTCCCCCAGATCATCACCAATCCTCTGCCAAATTTCACAGTGGGTGCGAGACTGTAAAATTGGACTCATCAGAGATGACGACCTTACTCCAGTCCTCTATGGTCCAGTTCTTATGGTCTTTACTAAACCTCAGCCTGGCTCTTCTTTGCTTCTCATTGATGATGGGCCTTTTTTTTCTTCAACCCCGCCCAGGGAAGCCTGTCCTTGTCCTTGCTGTGCACTTAACACCAGCTGCCATTTGCCATTCTTTTTGTAGGTCACTGGAAGTCATTCATGTTTAGTGACATTCGAAGGAGTTGACAATCAACCCGCTCAGTGGAGAGTCGTTTTTGCCCTCTGCCAGTCTGTAACTTTGTTGTCCCCAATATCTGCTGCTTGACCTTGCTCTTATCTTTGAAAATTTGTTGATGGAAGCAACTTGAATCTCACTGAATCCCTCTGCCAGTAAAGCCAGGATTGAAACCCTTCTATTTCTCACTCAAAACTTCTTTTTATCTCTTGGCGTGAAGAACAGACATTTTTGCATTAAAATTAAGCCTAAGGTATTCCTAGCACTGTTTTTTGCCATACAAACTGGTCCTATTGCAAGAGGATAGTGATGACCACAGCAGCGGTTTTTATACTTTTCCTTATTAAATAAGATTTGGTTCAGGTGATCAACTAATCAGTACCTCATTAAGTAATATGAGGTGTGCTTGTGTTGAAATTCCACAACAGACACTCTAATGAAATAGCTGACATACACAGAGATACTGATTTAAGAAAAAATTGGTTTCTTAATTTTTTCCAGAGCTGTATTTTGCAGCTTGCATTAAATCATCTCCATTGCTGAAAAAAATAGCAGTACTGTAGGAAAATTTAGTTAGGATATTTCGCTCTTTGGTATATTCTTTGATAATGAGTAGAAATGTGTGCTTAAACATAAAAGTATATATATGACTTTATATATCCCAGACTTAAAATAATAATAATAAAATAATAATGTTCAATAGTCCGTGATTGTCAGTAGACAGCATAAAGAACATGTGTAGTATTGTCTTCTCGTGTTTATACACAGGATTTTGGGGTGTTTACCGACTCTAGCATATAAATGAACACATTTATGGCCTACAAATCCTGTATCTGGCATTACTTCCATCCATTGCTGGCAGAATATTAGTATTGTTATTAAGCAGAAGGCAGTTGTGTTCCTGCTGCTCATGTGCCATTCGACACTTAATGTCACTGTATTCTTCATTGTGATTCATTGAAAGCAGAAGTGTATCAGCACAGCTGCTGTCCTCATCCTCATAATTACAGCTTTCACACACACACACACACACTCTTTCAACCAACATGTAATGACCTTTTTTTCCTCATAAACTTAGAAACTCTTCACTTCTCAGTGGATTGCTAGATGACCTTATATCGTTTCACTCTTTCGCTTCAGTGTAGTGTGAAAATCACAACAGTCACCAACTATATGAATATATATTCTAGGTCTGTTAGATCTATGATTCTGGAATGAGGCATTTGAATTCTTTGTGAAATGAATGTAATAATGCTCTTGGATAAGTAGGTCTAGAGTGAAAGTATTATCAGCAATTCTATACAAGACGTAGAGAGAGAGATTGATCACAGAATCTGCAGCATCCTGGTGTTTGGGAAAAGGAAATTAGTGCAGCCAATATTATGTATTTCAGAATAGGTTTTAGAACATATACAAAAATCAATTCATTCGTAGTAACCATGACGACGGTGGCAGAAAATATAGAATCAGAATGGAGGCAGAAAAGCTGCATGAACACAGTGCTGCTTGTTCCATGCATTCTAGCACAAAGAAATTAAATTCATTAAAGAGAATTACCCAGGAGAAAACCTTCCCCAAACTAAATTTCAGGCTGATGGGGCAGATTCCCAGTCACTGTTCTAAGGTCAGCCTCTTTGTAACCTCATCTATTTGGGCAGAAACAACAGAGCCGGTCTTCGATCAGCATCGAGCGTTTCACCCAGATGGCCAGGCGTCTAGGATGTCCTCAGTTAACCTTTTACATATAGAGTCAGAACACAAGTGGAACCTGAGAAGGCCTCTGGGGTTTTGTGCTCTGCTTGTTTTTCGGGAAAAAAAAATACTGCAAAAAGACTGAAATTGAATTTGAAGTTATGCTGACCTCGTACATCATATATTGTATATATGTATATGTATATCTATGGTAAAATGATGATGTTTCTGGCTGCTTTCTCAGTTCATTTTCAATATGCTATACATTCCTTGGTGATGCATTTGAAATTGGTTACTAATAAACCAATTTCACAAATAAACCAATGTAAACAAGGTGTAATGACTTGAGTTTGGTTTAGAAAAACACATTTATGAGCGTTGAGAAAGGCAACTCTGAAAGTGGCTGAACCTTTTGAAAGGCTATTTATATAATTGCATCTCAAAGTCTTCTTTTGTGCTGAAATTTAGTGCCTTGTATGGAAAAAAAAAAAAGGCTAAGTGCTCTGAAATTATAACTCCTTCAGCCTTTTATTTCATTTTTGATATATTTAGTGAAATGGTAAAATCAATGTGACCAAGATGGTATTTTTCCAGATGTCCGGTTTTCAGGCTAACATGCCAGATTGTTTTCCCATCTAAAGATCAGTACACATCAGTACATCGGACTTGTAATCATCAGTACAGACCTTGTTTCCTATTCATTTTGGAGGCATGTTGTGTGACAATTCATTTCAGGTTTATTGCCCTAAATCTGGGATCGTGCTTGTCGTCCTCACTTGCTTGCAGGAAAAGTCAAGGTTCCAAATGATTCCTGTAAATAATATTGATGCTCTGACTCTAGTAAGGGCATTGATACATGCTTTGACCTCAGACCTCAGTAATCCTTGGAGATATAATGAGAGCTGTTCAGGAATCCATTTGCACTATTATAATCAAACATATTCATACCGCTAAGTACACCCTGCAGTGTTGAATATGGATTTTGCAACCATTATGAGCATTTTCTGTTTAATTGCATCTGCTTATTTAAAGGAGGTCATCATATGGAAGGCACATATTTTTCCCAAACGAAATTTTAAATTGCAAGCAATTTTTTTGAGCAATTATGTGTTATGTTTCTCTCCATTATGACATTTTGTTATTAATACCACATCCTTATCCTCTTGTTCAGCTGGGTTTGTTATGGGGGGGAGACTCTGACTGATTGGTGTTGCTCTCATGAGACATGCTGCATGTTCTGGAAAAGCCTAAATGAAACTAACAAGCAATGATGGAGAGGTGGCTGTGGGGTGGCTGGAGCTGTTCTTGCAGCCTTTTTGCACGTTGCATGTATTTTGGGGGGGTTATTTATTTACTTATTTATTTATTTATTTATTTATTTATTTTTTACAACAAGCATTTTTTTTTTTTCCCTTTAAATCCAAAAATATAAAGGTAAAGAGCACATAACTAACACATTAAAAGCAGGAAAGAAAGCTCTTTGTTTGGCCATGAGTGCTGGATAATGGCCTTCCAATTATCCCTGTTCGAAGAATCTAGACTTAGTTGTAATTTACTGTAATAGCAGGCTTGGAACATGGACGGGGAGCTGTAGTTTTACAAAAATGTGTGAGAAGACTAGGAGTTGTGCTAAGTGGATTCAGAGAATGTTTTTTGGTTGCTGGTTTTTGAGCAGCAGCCGTTTGGTCCCTAATGTTCTGAGCTTTTGAAATCTGTCTATACATGTCTCAACCAGGAGGATCCTAAAGACAACGGCCTCGCCATGTTTTTTTGTAGCCTAATATTCCTCCTACTCCACACCCAAGCTTTTAGCAGCTGCCAGTGATGGTACATTTTTAAAATGTAATGGGGCCAGAGACAGATAGACCAAGGGAGAGAATGAATGGAGAGATTTGAATGCTCATTGGCTATTCAGGCAAGAAGGCCAGAACCCACTTGAACTCCATTTGGGTGCTCTTAACTGCCCTGCCATATTCAATAGCACCTTTGTTCTGAACTAAGAGGGACTGGAAGGACTCGGTTCCACATTGGCCAGCATACCCAAGGCTTTTGAGATACAGTATAAGATGTTTGGAAGATATACAATGGTGTTATTAAACCCAGGAGCAAGGACTGCTAATTGGTCATGCCCTTAGCCTAACATTACTGGGCAGTTTGTTTACCTGCATGCTCTTAGTTGACAATGAATCAGGTTCGGGTTTTGATATATGCTCTAGTTATTGCTAGCTGTCTAAAGTATTTTGACCAATTTTAATTGCTGAATTTCATTGCTAATATTTTGCTATTTTTTGCTAATATGTCCTATTAATTTATAATATTTATAACAACTATTAACCAAGTAGAATATGAGTTTTAAGAGGTTGTTGAGCTGGGGTTGGGTTGATTGTGGGGGGGGGGGGGTAGTGGGTGTGGACCCTGCATCTTGATCATATCAAAAACACACGTCAGTGGTCATGTGCCCTTATTAATTGTTTATATCCAGTGATAATGTGATGTTTGATAGCATGACAGTCCATGTTTCATGACAGGTTCCTCATGCCGACTACTAATACAGCCCCTGATACAGGGCTTTCAATACATGACATAATATATTGCACTGTAAATTTATTGCACTAGCATGGCTAATTACAGTACATTTGTCAAAAAATAGCATTATTTTGACAGCTATATTATGTCATACCAATGACCAGAAATGGTAACATGACACAGTTATGCCGCTGGATATAAATAGCCGTGACAGCTGATGATCGCATCTGACATGTCATGTTATCGAATCTTTCTCTAATTTCCTGTCTTTTGTTTAGAGGAACTCTGTATTATGAATCATTATCATGAAATCCAAATTTTGCCAACAAAACACGTGGAAAAAGAGAAGCAACAAGCATCACCTTAGATGCAGAGAATCCTGGGTATGAAAGACATGCACAGAAACAAACAAACCTCTCTACAGAGGCATTTGGTTTGACTAAAAAGTCCAACAAGGGATTGCTTGGATGATTAGCCGTCAATGTGACAGGCCTCTGTTGCTTAGGAACATGACTATTCTGCCTTAATTGTCGCTTCACTTGGTCTGCACTGCACGGCTTCAAATTGACAGCAGTTGTAATTTCCTCTCTAAATATGAACATTTAACACGCCTCATCTTCTGTTGTCTCCATTTTCTTACCTGCAGCAATGCTAACCTTGTACTAATGAATGTTTGCTATTTATTTCCTTTTTGCATTTCTTGCCTTTTTTTTAGGCCACAGCTCGCATTCCTGTTTGCTTACACGGGATATCCTGACATCCTCAGACAAAACATTTCTCTGTACTTATGGCTCCCTGATACTTGTTGTCATGGTTACTGCACATTGCCAGAGGAGAGGAGGAAACAGGAAGTGGGGTGGGGGTGGGTGGTCGAGGGGCGGCAGACGCCTACAGCGGGCAGGTGATTGTGCATGCTAGCTGTGTATAATTTAGTTAGTGAGTCAATGTAAATGGGGGGTTTTAGTTAGGGCTGGTGCACGTGTGCATATGTGTGTGTGTGTGTGTGTGCGCGCTAATATGTGTGTGTTTAGGGGGTTGGGGGTTGGTAGGGTGTACAACCAGTGGTGTGTGTGTGTGTGTGTGTGTGTGTGTGTGTGTGTGTGTGCAATGAGTGTGTGAGTTGTGTAAGGGCAAAGAGATTAGGGCAGAGGTTGGATCTACACACAATGCATAAAAGTAATGTATTTTGGGTCCACAAGAGGGCAACAATTTGCCCCCAACTGTGTACCACCCTCCTTCTGTAACAAAGGGCATTAAATAGCACAGCTCCAGTCCCTGACTAAACTTGGCAAAAATATTTTGCACCTCAAAAAGTGTTTCCTTATGATCGCATTTTGCTATATACCATGTGTCTATGAGGATAGCTGCTACGTAATCAATTCCACATCGATATAATCATCCAGACACCTACCTCTTATGTCAGCTAGTAGAGGAATGGGATACAAAAAACAAAAACTCTGGTTTAATTATCAAACATATATACTTGAATTTATACCTCTCCAGAAACGGTGTTCAATTCTGGGTTTCCTGTAGAATGTAATCCTACCAGTACATGAGTTTTCATAAATTATACCTCAAATAAGGGGCACCTTGGGCAGTGCATTGTAAAAAAAAAAATAATAATAATAATAAACTGCTGTAAATTTACAGTATGTTTTTTTACAGCAGAATACAACTTCAGGATTGTACTATAAACAATTAGGCAAATCATTTACACTAACATATCAGAAAACACAGCAGTGGGATATGTAATTGAGGCATGAGTGAGAATGGTAAATATCCTCTGTGTGTTAACATGTAAAATTAGATTTTGTTTGTTTGGGGTTTTTTTGTCGTTGGGTCTGTCAGTAATACCCTTAACCATCAAGCGCTCACTTGTATCTTATCGCAATTGTAAGTCACTCTGGATAAAACCATCAGCCAAATGTAGTGGATAATATATTTTTTTAAATGTATTAGTTTAAATCTACAGTATATTACTGGACACATGCAGTGATGCACTAAAAAGTCCAGTGAATATCTGTAAATATGTACTGTAGTTTACTGTAAATATGTTTATAATTATTTGTTGTAATTATATTACTTAACTGATACTTTACTGTGCTGTCAAGAATGTATGTACATCTTTCAGTATTTAAAAAAAAATTACAGTATAAATTTTTTGATCTAGTGACTAGAAGATTTAAATTAAAAACCCTCATATGCCAGAGAGTCACTGCTGGGCCCTTGAGCAAGACCTGCTCAGTATCTCTTTGGATAATGTTAGTTTCTGTAGAAATTAGCTGTTTCAGGTATAGTGAAGTGAAAGTGATTAATTGTCATCACTGGCACACCACAGCACACAGTGTACAACAACGAAATGTGTTCTCTGCATTTAACCCATATGTGACGTGACACACAGCAGGGGGCAGGTATTTTTTTCAGCGCCCGGGAAGCAGTGCTTGGGGACGGCACCTTGCTCAGGGTACCTCAATGGTACCTTGCTGGTCGTGGGATTCAAACGTGCAATCTTTCGATTATAAGGGGGCTTCCCTAAACATTAAGCCACCATTTGCCCCCTAATATACTAGTTGTGTGTGTCTGTAAATAAAATACCTGATAGGTTAACTTTTGAGCAATGTGTTATGCATAATTATAACACCTATTAACCTTAATGATATCAGTGGTAGATACTCTTAGATACTAAATATTAAATTGAAGTACAGGGCAAGTACTTTTGTACCTTATTCTGCAGACCTGCACATTTAAAGTGTATATTATTGGACCTTTAGGACCACTGTTATACAAAGCATAATGATATTTGGAAGGAGGGTGATGTGTGTATACTTTGATAGTTACGAATGAATAATAGGAAATGTTGAAGTGCTGACCCCACCCCAGTGCTAACCTTAATTTGAGTAGGCTATATTTTCATGTTTTCCTTTCAACACACTTAGCACTGCTCTATAATATGCAGTTGTGGAAGAGTAATGACTCATAATCACACTATCCGGTGTCACCCAGGAGATTGTGAGGTCCCTTTTGAGTCTGATTCCTCTCAAGGTTTCTTCCTTAGGGAGTTTTTCTTTGCCACTGCCATAGTGGGGATAAATCTAAATCTACGGCTCAAAAAATATAAATAACACCAAATTATTTCAGATTATTAGAATATTCCATTTCAAGTTTGAGTAAATTATTATTCAAAAACTATCTCTGGGTCTGGATTAAGAGTCTTAAGGAACAGTGGAGAGGCACAGAATCCAAGGTGCTTGAAGTCCAGTGTGAAGATTCTGCAGTCTGTGATGATTTGGGGAGCCATGTCATCTGCTGGTGTCGGGCCACTGTGTTTTATCAAGTCCAAAGTCAACACAGTCGTATACCAGGAGATTTTAGAGCACTTCATGCTTCCATCTGCAGACGAGCTTTATGGAGATGCCGATTTCCTTTTCCAGCAGGATTTAGCACCTTTCCACTTTGCCAAAACTACTACCAAATGGTTTGCCGACCATGATATTACTCTGCTCGTCTGGCCAGCCAACTCAAGAATCTATGGGGTTTTGACAATACGAAGATGAGAAACATCTGACCCAGAAATACAGACTAGCTGAAGGCTGCTATCAAAGCAACCTGGGCTTAAATAACACCTCAGCAATGCCACGCTGCATTGACGCAATAATTCATGGTAATGGAGCCACAACCAAGTACTGACTATATAAATGACCATACTTTTCAGAAGTAGGACATTTCTGTATTGTAAATCCTTTTTCTGCTTGATCATAGGCAATTTTCTAATATGAGATACTGGATTTCTGATTTTCCTGAGCTATCAGCCACAATCATAAAAATTAAGACAAAAAAGTCTTTAAATATTTCACTGTATGTGTAATTTATATGAAATATATGAAAGATTTACCTTTTTTAAAAATTAAATTACCAAAAAATGCACTAGAAAATGTTTTCGGTTCAATTAAATTTGTTAGACATTGTCACAATGCAGCTCTACAAAAATCTGATTATTTTGATTATTTTGATTAGTAAATGAGTGGGAACTTGACTTGACAGAGAGCCCATCTTCTCTTCTTACGAGGGTTGAAAGGATGTTTGTCACAGTCTTTATGATTCCAGTAGCAGTCCTTAGGTGCATCCGGATTGAGTAAGAAAGGGTGAGACTTAGGCATAATCTGTTTTTTTGTTGTTGTTGTTGTTTTTTTTTGGAAATCTTTCAGTTCAGTTTCAATTCAATGTAGCAAAAACGTGCATAGGTTATACAGTAAAAAAAACAAAAACAAATAAATAAATAAACAGCGATGAAGTCATGATTTTTTTTTAATTATTGTGACCGGGTTTGAGTTTGAAACCCATGACAGCTTTTAATGAACCTCTTTCCCCCTTTTCGTGTATCTCAAGCATGCACCCCCCACCCCCCCACCCCGCAGGGTGTCTTGTTATTGAAGGTGCGCGAAGGTTTTATTTCATTTATTTGTTTATTTTAACGACGCTTGCGTCGCAATGACGTCACGCGGGGTGAAATTGCCGGGCCTTTAAAAGAAGCGGCGCTGGCGTGAAAGCCGGAGCTTTTTCATCTCACATGGTGCGGAAGGAGCGGCTTGTGCAAACGCAAGCGAGATTATCAGTGCGATCAGATATGGTCGATATGCGGAGAGCGGGAAAAAAAAAACCCCAGCAGCTTCTGCCGTTTAAAACAGCGAGTAAATGAGATGACGTGTGAACACCAGGAAAGCAAATGTCGGGGGGAAAAAGGGGACCTCGATCAGACGTGTGTATCCCTCCTTCTTCCTTCCATCATGACGGGTTTGCTCACGGGTTCTGGTGTGGCTCTGTGCTCGCGCGCGCGCGTGTGTGTGTGTGTGTGTGCAGTTCAGTAGCATCGATGCAACAGGTTGATTTCTATATTTCATGCACGTTTTCAGTCGGAAATCAACGATATTAATTTTCTTCCTCGGTATGTTTATTATTATTATTATTATTATTATTATTATTATTATTATTATAGTCGACTATAAAACAATTATTGAGATTCATCTTCTACTGTTTTCCCAACCTGTGCTCAACGCCGTGTACTTATTTACTTATTATTATTTTTTTTTTACTAAGGATGTTTTTTGGG
>JAOVYU010000004.1:7975298-7997227 GCA_025674565.1 Synodontis membranacea
CCCACGAGACGACTCGTTCTTCCCGAGTCATATTAAAGATTCGTTCAAAATGAACGAATCGTTCAAGAACGACCCATAACTAGTTTAAAGCAGCAAGCTCCACCCCTCTAGTTCCAGGACTGCTGGAAAGTTCTTGTGGTTTCTGAATATGTTCCTATAGTGGAATCAGCTGTAACTGCTCTGTCTTCTAATTGTCCTCTAGGAGGAGCGCACCCTTTTCCAACTAGATGAGGCTATAGAGGCATTGGACGCTGCCATTGAGTACAAGAACGAGGCCATCACACAGAGGCAGAGGCAGCTGAGGGCATCCGGTAGCATGCTCACTCAGTGGGAGATGAACCTGATGGCCAAACTCACCTACCTTTCTGCCTCTGAGACACGTGCTCTGCTCTGCAAATACTTTGATAAGGTCTGCACCTTCTCTTTGTACTGATGCTTGCTATTATTGTTCACTGTCAAGGACAATGTGTTATTAGGGTATATTTTGCCTTTGCATTTTTCATGTCTGGTGTTACATTATTAGCTGAAAAGCAGTTACACTTTACCTTGTTGTTTGTTTTCCTCCATGTCCTGTGAAGGTGGTGTCCCTACGAGAAGAAGAGCGGAAGCTGCAGATGGCCTTGGCTGAGCTGGAGATGAGGGTGGAGGAGCAGCAGCACCTGGTCGGGTGGTTGGAAGCAGCTCTGGAGCGCCAGCATCTGGACACAGACCGCCGGCTCACACAGCAGCAAAAAGAGCACGAACGAAACGTGCAGCTCCTGCTGCAGCAGTGCCGAGGTGACCGTCAAACTCACCGGCAGACAAACTGCTTCATCGGACACTTCCCCGTTTTTTCATTTATTCAGATACTTCCTTGCGTTATTTTGTCAGTTGTAGGAAAGCAATGGGCTCGATTTTCTCAGGTTATTTAAGGTGAAGCTGTAGTGACACTATAAGAAGAGTGATTTTCTCCTTTCAGCATGGAACGTCAAATGAAACGGAGCATATTTGGGTTCTATGAGCAATGCTCCTTTTGTCATTTCTTTTGTATATACTACGCAGGGAGCGACAGTGTGGCATGATGATGCAGTGGTTAGCACTGTTGCTTCGCAGTTAGCAGGGACTGTGTAAGAACCTGCTGATCATCTGGGGGCTTTTCTGTGCAGAGTTTGCATGTTCTCCCCATGCCCATGTGGGTTTCCTCTAGGTGCTCTGGGTTCGTGACACAGTCCAAAGACAAGCAGATTAGGCTGACTGGCTACTCTAAATTGTCTAAAGGTGTGAGCGTGAATGGCTGTCTGTCTCTTTGTGTTGGGTCCATTATAGACTGGCGACCTGTCTAGGGGCTACCCCGCCTCCCCTATCCTGTCCATTTATTTATTTTCAATTTACAGGGAATATAGTGCAATATATTTAAATGTATGATATCTTAAGAGCTATCTATCTAACGGATGTGACATCTTAAAAAACATCACAAAGTCAACAATCCTCTGTTGCAGAAAATGAACATACACTATCCAGAAAATAGCTGCATTTGCTAATTAGGCAAGTCTGGGGATTATTTGGGCAGACCCTTGTATACTAATGAGCAAACTTGATTGATATCCTACTGTCCAGTTCGTTAGCTTTGAAAAATTAACCAGTTGTTCATACTTTCATTACTCATCCATTCAGCTGCATATTGTGTGCCATAAAACCAACACAATTAGAAAGTACTAAACATAATTGAAAAATAATCACTTTTATTTTCCCTTGGGCTTTTAAAGATAGTGCTTAATTATAATCCCATGTATTAAAAGTAGCACAGAGATCATCTACACACATTACAAGCAAAACAGCAACAAACAAAAAACTAAAAATCTAAAGAGGGTTCCGGACTCAGAGTAAGAATCAAAGGCCAGGCTTTAAGTTGCTGTCATTCCTGTGGATATATAAGAGCTGTAAAGAAGGAGCTGTGAAGAAGGCTGGGAAGTGACATACCTGCATTCTCAATGTAAAATTCAGATTACTGGAAACACATAAGAGAAAGTATTGGGCAAAGCAAAATACCAGGTATGAAGGTCAGCATAATTATTTTGGGTCCAAGAAAATATAGAAAATTATTCTAATTCTGGTCTCTTCATGTTTGTATTGTGATGTTTTTTCTTGTTTTTTAGCCTGACAGTAATTATTTAATCTATTTAATCTAATTAAATAGTTTGATTGCTTGAATTTCTTGAAAAAAAAAAAAAGGAGTAATTTATGCAAAATTTTCTAGTTAAAAGGTTTTTGTTCTATTTTGTGAACCAGCTCCCAAGTCATCAGTTGGAATGTGTTGTGGATGTAAAATACTTAAATAAGTATTTTAAGTGAAATGAACCTCATTGGGCTTCTTCCGCAGATCAAATGGATGAAGGTCTGGTTGGTAGACAGCGACAGTACGAGGGATTGATCCACAACCTGAGCAAAGAACTGAACTTGTGCAAGGCAGCCAATCAGGAGCTCAACAACAAAATAAGGGACATGTGTGGACTGGGAGATCAGAGCAAGAGTGAGCCTTTAATTAAAATGTCATAATGACTACAGTGTACTAGTTCATCTTTTTTTGTATAATGTATTAGTAATCTAAATTGAGAATCTATATCTTAAATTACTCATACTAAACCTGTTGAGCAATAGCTGACTTAATCTTACGTTATGTACTCATTTATTTTTCATTTCATTTTGTGTATTTAGAAAACTTCGGTAATGATCTTAATCAGGTGAAATGTATGATTTTCATTGCAGATGGAGTAGATAGGGTGCAGTGCAAGGCAAGTGGAGACAGTACCAAGTACACTCCTGAGCCTGACAGAGTTCACAAGTCAAGAGAGGAAATGCGCGAGTTGGTAAATGCACCACTGCCCCCGACTTGGAGGCGCTCTTCTCTCCCCACTGAAGACCAGCAAGTAATGGAGGAGCTTAGGCAGGGGGAATCTTGTGAGCTGCCAGCCAACAGAATTGTCCAGCCTAATATAAATATGAACACTGCATATTGGAGCGGAACAGGCTCCTTGTCCCTCACAAAACCACGGAGAGAGAGCCGGAGGTCAAGCCTAAACCCAGGACTCATTGGTTCAAACTCTGCAATAATTGACGTTCGAAAAAATCCATTATAGCAAGCTAATCATTGGACAGTTAAATCTGTTTAATTTTTGTTGTGCATTCATTTTTTCATTAAACTGCATCTTTGCCTTGTGTACAAATCCAGTACTAAATTTATGCTATGGACTTTTTTTTTTAAACCACTGAGTTATATCACATTTTTGTGTATAGAACATAAGCACTTTAATGGCAAATTTATTGAGCAAATTTTGTGGTGTCTGCTTTCAATGGCTATTTTACAGAAACAGTAACTGGCCTAAAACAACCATGAGACGTTTCTGTACATGTAAAAACATTGTAAGTATCATGATTACATTGTTTAGATGCTTGGGTGTAACATAGTCTGTAAATCAATAAATTAATTAACAGAAAAAAATTTCGAGCCAGCCAGGAGTCGAACCTGGAATCTTCTGATCCGTAGTCAGACGCGTTATCCATTGCGCCACTGGCCCTGTGACGTAAGCGGGTGCAATCGTTGTTTATGAATCGACTCTTGGGACTCAGATTCAGTTTTGCACAACCCGGTCAGGCAAAGTAAATTTAAGAAGACGTTAAATTTGCGGCAGTTATATTATGCGTTGACTTAGTAGAATTTTACTTTGCAAGCTTAACAAGTCCAGGTACGATCACTGAAATTGGGCCGTATGTAGAATTGACGCTCTCCGGCTGTTAATATATTAACGTAATTAATTAATGTAATGTAAATGTAATTAGCAAAATTACAATTAAAGTCGCGTTGCTTCATGTGGGATTCGAACCGAAAAGCCCGTGGTCCGTTCATGGTAGGGAACCTCGATAAATGCAACAGTTTGTCGACCCTGTGACGTCAGGGTTGTGAACCGTTCTTTATGAATCGGCTCATAACAATGGATACTGTGCTAGATGCTGTTTTGAAGAAAAAAAAATGCATTATTGCCCTAAGTAGAGCATCATCTCCCATATTGTGCGGAAGTGTTGAATTAATGTATTTTTTTAATGTAGAAAAAATATTGTGTTGTGGAAATGACAATTAATGAACAATAATGAAAAAGGTAGGAAAGTTTTTGGAACTTTTGCAAAACAGAACTGTGCTTTAACAATCAGTCAGACAAAAAAAAATGCAGTTTAATTAGTATATAAACATAGCATTACATATATCTTTGCAAACTTTACAATCCATTTTCTTGGACCCTATCAGCAAATACCTCATCTGGTAGCTTCCACCATAACAACCCCCACTTCCTTGTCACCATCCGTGTGGTGGTGCCAACTTGCTGGTAGGGAGAGGCAGGCCATAGCAGGCCCTGAAAAAGTGTGTCAAGAGGCTTTTTTCACCACAAAAGCTTCAGACTTGTAAGTACACAGTGACAAGTATATGGATGTTGTATAGCCATTCAGTTGTAGATGTCTTTTATATTTTTTGCTGTGTTGCCATTCTTTTTCTCTGTCACCTGCTGGATCCCCTGCTGCACTTTCAATAAACTCAGTGGAGCTTAAACCCATTGACGTTAGTGACGGAACTGTTGCTGGCGACCCAACAGGCATAGCCCATATGCATTTTATGAAATGCAGTTTATTACGTTTATAGACTTAATGTTAAAAAACGCAAGATAATATTGTTGTCATACTCTTGTTGATGAGTTATCTACCTAGCTAGGCTGATTTGTATCGATTCCTCCTGCATTGCATTTCTGTATTGAGTGTCAAATTAATATTATGTTAAAGGATTTTTTGTTAGATGCTGTGAAACATTGTTGTCATACTATTATTGATGATCGGCGGGGAGACGTATCTTGGTTGCCGAACTGCTGGTTGTCTGAGTGGTGTGCCTAAAACAATGTGGGCTTTATAGATAATTGGAAGAGTTTTGAGGACAAAGTTGGCCTCTTAGGGCAGGTAAGGTATCCATCCAACTCTGGGAAGTGCTGCTCTCATTTCTTGCAGCATAGCACATGGTCTCAAAACAGGCCTAGTTAATCTGTGACTGTCAAGAGCCAAGGCCAGGGAGAAAACAGGCTAAACTGACCATCTGCTTGCTGCACAGAGAGTCTCTAAACTGACCATCTGCTTGCTGCACAGAGAGTCACTCAGGTTCCACTATATTGAGACTGTGTCTGTACCCCAAGCTAATCAAAAATGTAAAACATACCCAGAAAATTTGTTTTTAGTAATCTAACATTACATTAGATCATACTGAATGTACAGCCAGCTAAAGTCCTTATTGTTAATGAAATTATTACTGATCAGGAATTTAATGTATTGTGTTTAACTGAAAAGCTGTAAATCTAACTGGCAGAGGAGGAGGCGTCGCAGTTATTTATATTGATAATCTAGGTGTCACACAAAAACCTGGACATAAATACAGTGTGTTTGAGGTTCTTTAAACTAACATAATATATGTATCCAGAGAAAATAAATCTGTCCATTGATTCTGCTAATTATAATTTAGAGACCCCCAGGGCCATATTCTGAATACCTTTTGTGAATTTGCAGATTCCAACTCAAACCTCGTTGTCTCTTTATACAAAGCATTAATTGTTGGAGACTTTAATATTCATTTCCATAACCCAGAAGATCCTCTGAGAATAGCGTACATGTCCATTCTAGATTCAGTAGGGGTTAAACAAAACGTAAGAGGACCCACCCATGATTGTGGTCACACCCTTGATTTAGTTCTAACTTTTGGACTAAAAATACAGTCACACTTCCACAATCTGAAATTATCTCAGATCATTATCTCATCTCTTTTAAAATGTGCCTTAGGTGTAGTATATGCACCTTGCCATGCTATTGTGAAGAATGAACATTCACGTTAGCTACTGTACAGAATTTTATCAGTAAAACTTGATCAGGCAACTAAATGCTCAGAGTCAACATTTCGTTATATATATTAGATAATGTAGCTCCACTTAAAAGAAAAACAATTAGATAGAAAAATGAGCATTCCGGTATAATGATTGCACTAACACCCTAAAACAGACCAGTCAGAATTAGAACGTAACTGGCATCAAACTCAATTGATAGTATTCCTCTTAGCATGGAAGGAGAGCCTCCTGAGCTACAGGAAAGCTCTCAGTGCTGCTAAATCAACATATCTTTCCATCCTAATAGAAAATAACAAAAATGGCAGAGGGTCTTGTGAGGCAGTATAAGGGTGCTATACATATAGGCTCTGCCACAGAGCCTACAGTATATGTGAATAGAAACTGATGTGGACCTCTCACCTGCACAAGATCTTTGAAGCTTGGCCTGAAACAAAGATCCGGTTGAATGTCTGGCACTTTGAGGAGGTTTGCTGTTGGATGCACAACAGATTCCCATGTGCTCTGTATTAACTTCATTGCCCAACTCTCCCGCTGTATCTTTATGTGGTATGAGGATGACTTGCAGCATCTAAGGGCAGCCAAGCAGGCAGAAGCAAAGCAAATGTGTCCCACAAAAGCAGATAGGGCTGCACGATATTGGAAAAAATTCACATTGCAATATTTATTCTTTCTGCGATATATATTGCGATATTAAAATGCAAGTTTTTACAAAATCTAATTAGTTGAATTGCTCTGTTTGAATCATTCTAGAATGATTGAGCTGATTTTGCCCAACAATAATCGTAATGATGATAACTTTTTAAAAACCGTACTTACTTGAAAACTCCCAACAACACAAAACCATTGCCTCACTTGTAATAAATAACACAGAACCATTGTTTCACACACTTTTTAAATAAACACCAAAGTAAAACAAAGAGTTGTTTGGCAAGGCTAAACAAAAATTTTGATGAATAAAATCCTTTATAACAGAGTAGCTATCAGATAAATTGGTCGCGCTGGTTTGCTTCTTGTCTCTGTTTCTGATGTGAGTCTTTGACTGTAAGTGGTCGTCACGTGTTCTTGCGGGTCCAGTTTATCGTGTGCTGGCAAAACTCACAAAAGAGTTGTTCTCCCGATTCATAAAAATCGCTGGGGTATTGTTCTGCTCTAAACTTAGCACTAAGTGTTGAATTCCGTGATTGTTTTGGGGACTTCGGTGTTTCAGCGAGCCTCTTCACCATAGCTGACTGTTGACTTTTTTTCCTCCACGTGTGTGTGTGTGTGTGTGTGTGTGTGTGTGTGTTTGTGTGGAGTCCCGCCTAAACAGTCAACATGTACAGGTGGCTGCAGTGGGCAATGTTCATTTGAAACCATTGCTTTGCTTTACCCACACACCGACATCAGCGAATTATACCACATTCCGCGTTTTACAACGGATTCCATTTTATTTGTTGAATTCCGCGATTTCGTCTGCGTTTTCAGCATCGCGGTAATCCTAGGGCCCTAGTTACGTGCGACAGCACCTTATACAATTAGCAGACTGTGTTTATGTGTGTCTGGATAATTGGTATTGGGTGTCTGTTGTGTCTCTTAGTTGTTTCCTGTAGGAAATGGACACTCGCGATACGGTTGGCTGACATCCATTGAGCCTTATATTCAGCCTGTTGTCATGGAGGATCCAACTGTTCGCCCTCTGGACATAATATGGCCCCCACAACAGTGCACTCCTTCAGCCCCTCTCCATTAGCTACATTTCCAGCTGCTGCAGATTCTGCTCGCCACAGCACCGTTCCATCTTCTCCATCACCTACAGCCCCACCAACTGCACCATCACCATTTTCTATTGTGGCTACAACCCAGAGTTGTAAGTTTTTACTGAACTGTTAAAAGAGAGAATAATTATGGTTTATCATATAAATAATCAGTGTTTTTACATGTTTGCTTTCGCTTTGATTTGTTCTAATTTAGTTCCCGAGCAAGACACAGCCAGCTGGATAGACGAACATCCCTCAACATCAACATATTTTTTTATAAACTGACATCATGTTTTAATCTTCTATAAACATGTATCTGTAATAAATTGAAATGGACATGGTATTTGAAAAGTGTACAATATATTTTTTTATCTCTCTTTTGATTAATGTAGGACTCAGTTGGACCTGACAATATGGAGGGCTTCCAGGCAGTCGAGAACTTGTTTTCAAATTAAAAGGTCATGTTCTTGCTCTGTCAAGGGTGGAGGCTGCTGAAATCATAACCATTTGGGAGTGCTTGTCTAAATATGATAAAAAAATATGATATACCCTCAATGCCACCAAGTCACAGCCAATAACGGGAGATTCTGGGCCACAAAAACAGTTGCCGTGCCAGGGGTTTAGAGTACAAAATGGTATGTATTTTTTGAGCAAGCAAGAAATTGCTTAATACTGTTATATTGTCTTGTTTAATGACACTAATATTGCTCAATACATTTGCAGATGCTTTGCAGGAGAGAGAAATCCTGTGCAGTAAAGTCATGTCAAGTGAGCTTAGTCTTTTATGTAGCACCATGGTCCTGGGGAATGTTGTTTCATCTCACTATAAACTGTCTCACCTGTATTTAGTTGAAATGACAGTGACAGAGTTACAGACAGTAAATATATGCTACATAGAGACGCAGGACTAGATAAAGTGCACGTGTGCAAACATGCAAAACATTAAACACAGTGCAATAAAGACATTTAGGCCAGGAGACAGACAGTGCAGCGCTAACCAGTACACAGTCCTGATGAGGTGCAAAAAGTGGTGGAAATTTTGTGGAAAACATTAAATGTAAACATTGACTGGAATATAGCAGCGTAAAAACAGTGTCAGCTCAGAACATATTAGTGCAAAAAAAAGTTCAAAAGTGGTATAATGACTGTATGTATGTGTGTGTGTGTGTGTTTAAGGCCAGTCCCTGAGTATTTAGGTGCCTGATGGCTTGAGGGAAGAAACTGTTGCATGGTTGGCAGTGAGGGCCCGAATGCTTCGGTACTTCTTACCAGATGGCAGGAGGGTGAAGATTTTGTGTAAGGGGTGTGTGGGGTCATCCACAATGCAGGTGGCTTTGTGGATGCTGTGTGTGATAAATGTCTGTGATGGAGGGATGGGAGACTCTGATCTTTTCAGCTGTTCTCACTATCTGTTGCAGGGTCTTGCGGTACAGTGCTGTTTCCATACCATATAGCGATGCAGCTGCTCAGGATGCTCTTGATAGTCCCTTTGTAGAAAGTGGTGAGGATGGGTGGTACTAGATGGAGAATCTTCAGCCTTCACAGAAAGTAGAGATGCTGCTGAGCTTTCCTGGCTCTGAGCCCTGAGGGGCCCCAATGCTCAGTGTGGTGGTGCTGGAGATGCTACACCCAATCCGTACTGACTGAGGCCTCACAATCAGAAAGTCCAGGATATGGTTGCAAAAGTCTGACTGCAATCTTTTGTATGAGGCACTTTTTGTCAGATCCTGCGAGTACCCTGGGGGCAGATGCTTAAATGGTGCCAGGTATGAGCGGTGGACCCTTGTCTCTAGGGCATACCTCCTTATCCGGCAAGTCATCCTGAACAATTCTGTAGTGATGGAGAGGACCACTATCCAGCTCCCTGTGATGAATAGTGCAACCATCGCTAGTTGGTGAGTTTAACACAATAACTTAGAGCAAGTCAATCTGATCATGTTATTCTCAGGTTTGATCTGACTTAAAGTGGGTGAAAGTTTCTGCCGTGAATGGATGCATGGAGCAACAGACACAGAACGTAGGTTTATGCTCAACTCAAAGTTTATTATGTCAGAGCAGCGTGTGTGTGTGTGTGGGAAGGTGCAGGAAAAGAGGATGTGTGTGCTGATGTGAAAAGGAGATTTGTGTGTGTAGGTGTGAAAGTACAGGAAGAGAGAAACTGACAAGTGGTAAATCCAACAGTTAGTGGGGTGTGGAGGCATCTGGTGAATGTTTCCTTATTTGAGATTAGGAAACGTGTTAATTTGGAAGGACAAGTCAGACAGTGATATCACACAAAGGCATGAAAAAGATAAGGGTTACATGAGTTCATAGCTTATACATAAAGTAATGCTATCAGTCAAGTTCACACTAACACGTTTATCAGTAACCTAGTGAGTTAATAATCTAGTATCTGTTCTACTTTCAGTGTACTACTTTCAACACATCTATCATACAAACATTAATATCTTTAGGTACTGCAAATGGGAATGGGCACAGGAGAAGAATGTGCTGGAGCACACACAGCCCACCATGGTGAGCCCGGAGAGTCTGCCTCCTGCACTTCAGAGGAAAGGCATACCATGTATGCCTTCCAGAAATGTGGGGAATCCCCATGTCTTTGTTCTGCCACCCAACACTGCAGGGATGGCAAAGGTTGAAGCGGAGACTGAGCCCTCCAGTGCCTCCATCAAGTCTTAAGTCCAACCAAACCGGATCCCCAAACTCTTCAGCTTGCATCCTGTCCTGCCTGCCCCAGCTTCTTCTGCTTGTGCCCCAACCTCTCCTTCCTGAACCCCAACCTCAAAGACCTGTTTCCCAATCTCTGGTCCCTGTGGAAGATGTGCCTTACATCAAACAATACTACCACAGGAGGAAAAGGAAAGAGGAGGAACAGAGTGGCACAAGCAAAAGAAAGTATGTGCGGAAGAGTAACACCATCACCTTTAAGCAGTGCCAGCGTCAGATAGACCCAGGCACTCCCCACCAATATTTTGGGATCTGGTACTGCCAAGCCAAAACCTCCATGACTCTGGCTGAGTGATGGGAAGCTCAGGGGTATGGCAAGAAAAAAATCTGCTTCAAAATCCACATTACATTTTATGTAGTGAACCAGGGTTAGGCCTTTAATAAAGCATGGCAAAATGCAATGCCATTTTGCACCCTTAAAGAAGGCCAATTTGGGAGCAATTTTAGCTGATTTGTCATGTATTATTAAAGGCTTTCTTTGTTAATTTTGCTTCAGAGTGTTTTGAATTGTGTACCTGCACAATCTCAAAAGAGCACCTGTTTGGAGATTTTATTTGATAAAAAAACCCTGAGTATTACAAAATATATTATATGTAATATATTATTTTGCTAAAATTATTACTTATGTATTATATTTATTTTATTATATTTAAACATATATTTATATTTTATGTATGTTTTCTCACTATTTATATATTTATATTTATCTCATTCTATTATTTGTTTCTTTTTTTAAACACTTCTACTGATTTCTCTGATTGTAATAAATGACTCAATACTAAAAAACTGCTCTCATTCATTTCAATACAATATACAGTGTAACATTAAAAGTAATGTGCCAAGTAATAGAATGTACAATAACAGTATTAATAATTAATAATAATACTAATAATAATTTCTCATGGGTTGCCAATGAGGCAAGGGGCAAGTTAATGTAATTCTATATTGTAAACCTTCTGGGGCCTGATATACAAGATTGAAGGTATGGTTTATAATGATGAATTATTATTATTTATATTTATAAAAATTGTCATATTGCTGCATGACATAATAATATAATATTAAGAAGAATCAGAATCAAAATCCTTTTTATTAGCCAAGTATGTGCCCATACAAAGAATTTCTCTTGGTGGTGCTTACACATAAGAGACTACATATTAGAAAGTGGTGACAGTGCTTCAGAGTGAAATTTGGGAAGTTCAAGGCTCATAGTTGCTCTATTATCTTAATATAATATAGATGTAATATTTATTGCTATTAATCAAAATGGCAAGCTACTATTTTTTTTATTAATAGTCAGTGCTGTTGATACACAGCTATAGGACCATCAATGAAAAAAGATATACTGTATTGTTAAATACAGAAGGCAGTTCCTTATTATTGCCATGGCCTCAGTACAACAATCATATAATTTGGACAGCATTCATAACATAGCCTAATTAATAAATGTCTGTCTTGACAATGGCAATGATACAAAATCTACACTTGGAACCATCTGTTCTGATGTAATTTGCAAAATTACAATTAAACTCATGTTGGCTTACAAGGGATTCAAACTGAGGATACTCGGTTAAGTTGTTGATGTTAAAGTTACTGTAGGTTGATGTTATTTTGGGTTTTCAGAAATCAACACTGGGTCAAAAATGGGCTACAACTGCTTCATTTCTAATATCAGAATCCAGAGACAACATCAGAAATGTCTTACCTGGGCTAAGAAAAAAACAAATTGGCCTGTTGCTCAGTGGTCCAAAGTCCCTCTTTGGACATTTCAGTGGGATGCGCTGGGGCATAATGGCTAGTCAGAGTAGTCAGGGAGCTCTGATTCACCTAACAACCTGGCCAACCAGAGAGCATTCAAGAAGCACATTTCACACAGCCCCGATGGTTGGTATGCCATTCAGTTTAAATTGGATGTCAGAGCTTCAAAAAGCCAAAGCCTGGGTCTAACTGCCACCACCTCCACACAACCCTTCACCTATTCATCATTTACCAGCTCATCACAGCTTTCCACCTCTCCAGGCAGCTACTAGTTCCTCACAATCTTCCATCTCTTTGCCAGCAACCAGATCATCACAGTTGTCCACCTCTCCACCAGCAGCAAGCTATTCATGACATCCAGTCCCTTGCAACAATCCTCAGTTGTGCCAATATCCTCAGTGCGGTCACTGTAGTGTAGGTAGGGAAAGGCAGGCCTCAGCAAGCCCTTGACAAGTCTGTCAATAGGCTGTTTCACTACAAATGATTTGGCCTTGTATGTATGCAATGACTAGAATATGGATGTTGTGTGACCATTGAGTTGGAAATGCTATTAATATTTTTACTGTATTCCATTTTAGTCCCATACTTTTTCAGCTGTTAATGTTATCACCTGCTGGATCCCTGCTGCAATTTTGTTGAAAGCATTGTATCTGCAACCCACTAACATAGGTGTCAGGAAACTGTTGTTAGTGGCTCAACAGCTAGAGTCAGATGTAGCATGTGTATTTTTATGAACTACAGTTTGTTATGGTTAAAGTAATTAGGAGATGCTTTTGTCCAAAATGACTTGCAAAACATTAGATACAAACAGTGTAAACAATGAGAAAATTAAGTAATAAGCATAATTAGGTTAAATTCATGAAACAATATTAAGTATCATTATAAGCAAATAAATACAGAGAGTAATGCTGAAGATGAGTAGAAAGTATTGTGCAATGGTTGTAATATTATGGGTCTCTCTCCCTCTCCCTCTCACTCTCTTGCTCTGTTTCCCCTGAACACAAAATAGCTTCCACCTAAGTGCACACCATCAGCCCCTACTCCATCAGCTACACCTCCAGCTGCTGCAGACCCCTGCTTGCCATAGCATCATTCCATCGTTGCCAGCTGCACCTACAGCACTTATTATTGAATTTTTAAAAGGTGACAGTTGTGGTTTATGCTCACAGTTAATACATCAACGTTTTCATCATGTTCTCTCTTTTGTTTTGATATGTTCTCTCTTTTGTTTTGATTAGCTCCCAGCTGGATAGATGAACAGTCCTCAACATCATCAGGATCCACCAGCCATCATGCAAGTCTATATTTTTTATGCTTTAATCTTCTTTAAAGAAGTTTCTGTAATAATCTGAAATGGGCATAATATCTGAAAAGTGTAAAATACATTTACATTTACGGCATTTAGCTGACGCTCTTATCCAGAGCGAAATACATGTTTGATCTCTCTTTTGATTACCCTCCATGCCACTGAGACACAATCAATAAAGGGACATTCCAAGTCACAAAAACAATTGTTATATGTTTATCTTTAAACATCTTGTGCCAAGTGCCAAGTAAAGTGCAGTATTAATATTAATTATTTAGATAATAATAATCTTCAAGGGGTTGCCAAAGTGGCAAGTGGCAAATTATTGTAATGCACAAGTGTATACACCTGACAACACCTAAGAGAAGGTATAATGCATATTTATTTACATTTTAAAAAGTCATACTAGTGCTGTTACATAATATTTATTACTATTTATAACTATTCTGACGTAGTCTGCATAACCCTCTACTCCTGAGATCCTAAAGACAAGTGGCCTCGTGGCCTAATGGATAAGGCGTCTGACTTCGGATCAGAAGATTGCAGGTTCGAGTCCTGCCGGGGTCGAGATTTTGATGGACGCTAGTAAAAAGTAATGCAAAATTGGCAGGTCAGCTCTGACAGTTTGTATACCACGAGTAGGATCATATAACCAATTCAACCCCACCTTTTTCATAAAAGGGATATCAAATTCACAGACACTGCCCGTTAAAGTCTCTGATGAATGAACGCATGCAAAATCCGAATATTTATGGACTGAGAGCATATACGGACTGCTTTTGTCCAACTATATGTACTTTAATTAAAATATGTATTCGTCATAATAATAAAGACAAGGTCGAAAGTCACACTTTATCACTTCTGCGCCTGATCTTAACAAGCTAATGTTACACCTCAATACGATGTTCACTACTTTTCTTAGATTAGGGATTCCCAAACTAGGGGTCATGGCCCATGCTAAATGCTATAATTGCCTGTGCAATTATAAAAGTATGTGAACAATGCAACTTGTATTGTCCCTGCTTCTGAAAATGCACACAAAGTCATCATGCCATGTCATGTTTTATTCCGTATATATAGTCTGAAGCTGGATGTGACCTTTTCAAACACATATCCTGACTTCAAGTTAGGATGGTCAGGGCTTGCAGAAAAATCATAATGTAAATTTGGGGTCTTTTCCCTTAAAAACCCTCTGTCTTAGATTGCTGGTAACATTTAAATGATCCAAATCCAAACTCTTAGTCATGATATGATCGCCTGGTTTCAGCGAGTTATTTATTATTATTTTATTTTATATTATTTTATCTTTTTACATTATCATAGCACCGTCTATATTGTCCATGAGCTGCTAGCAGCTGGTTAACTGGTTTGGAGATACAATTGTTTTGTGTAACATTGTTTAAAGTACATGAAAAGGTTTTCCGAGCCAGGCTGGAGTCGAACCTATCATCTTCTGATCCGTAGTCAGACGCGTTATCTGGCCCGATGACGTTTTAAACCGTGTTTTATGAACCGACTCATATGAATCAGATTCAGTTCAATTAAGATTGTACTAAAAAAAAAAAGTAAAATCTACTTAAAACAAACTTGTCTAATTGTCTACAGACAAATCTACTTAAAATAGATTGTCTCGATTGTCAGTTTGCTGCTAACATACTAGTAGCAGCGAGTAAACTGGTTTGGATATAAATATTAATGTTTAAAATTATTTTCTAAATATCACTTCATATGTTCCGTTTCAAAATGACAATCCGCCTTTAAAAGTACATTCTTAAATGGCGTCTCTATGTGTAACATGGTTAAAAGTACATGTAAAGAAAATACTTTCTGAGACAGCCAGTCAAACAAACGCGTTGTTAATTGCGCCATTTGATAACGAAGTTGCGAGTTGAACAGTTCCTTATGAATCGACTCCTGGGAATCGGATTCAGCTTTATTCAAATTGACTAGCCAAAAAAAAACCTAGTTAACTTACAGGCTTCTAAATAGTTTGTCTACAGTTACTTCATTGGTTTAATACTATTTAACATTTTCTTTAAAGTAAAAATAAGAACGGGAGAATTGAGAATAAGAAATAAGAAAAGGCTCAGATACTGTAACTTAGAGGATATGAATATAAAAATGTTATTAGTTGTCATTACTTTGTTGTAACGATTTGTTTAAAATATGTTAACCCTTGCAGTAGTTGCGTTTTTTTTCATATCTTAAAACATATCCCACATTATGAAAATCCAGAACAGTTTGGAGTTGTAAGCAATTTCCGCCCGACGCCAGCGGTCTTGTCTCAATAAGTAAAATTTAAACCGTCTAGTGTACACGTAATGAGCTTGGAAGGTGGCTCCTATTTCCACTAGTAGCTAAAATGGCATACGGCCTCGTGGCCTAATGGATAAGGCGTCTGACTTCGGATCAGAAGATTGCAGGTTCGAGTCCTGCCGGGGTCGAGATTTTGAGGGATGCCCCAAAAAAAAAAAAAAAAGCAGCAAACGTAAAAGACCAGAACCCAAAATTCATAATTTATAGAAAATACTACAGATAATTAAAATATAGTCTCTTTTAATCATATATTGACACTCGTGTATTCATATTTTACACTTACATTCTCTGTTTATAATCAGAGGAGTCAAACACATGCCCCGATAAACACCCCACCCCAGAGAATGATTTATCATCAGTTGCAATCGCCTTAGAGACACAAATGAACTGAAAGTTTCGGTGGAAAAAGCGTCTCTTTTTTTCCACTAGGGGGCGGAATAGAGCAATAAACTTTATTTCATTACAGCAAGATGAACGTTTACGCTGTAACTCACGCCTCTTCATTAAAAAAAATAATAATTTTTTTGCAAGCGATATAGATTTCCCAGTCACTTTAATATTATAAGAACTTTTGTGTAGGTTCATGACAAGTAGCGAAATCCCAATTTCAAACTAAGAAATAAGCATTACAATGGTGACCGAATTTTCCTCAGAATTAAGTCGATAACAGCAAATAAAACTCATATTTAAACGGAAAAGCAAAGCCGCGCTGTGCGCCGAATTTCTCCACGGTAGCCAACTGCGTTCCAAACCTAAAAACATAAATATTATTGCAATTACAGGATCTGTCCACTATATGTCACTATTGACTAACTTTCAGAACAGTCGCCAGTTTAGCGAATCAAAACCCAGAATTTGTTAAAATGTATTTCAGAATTATTAGCTATTTATTATATATTTTATTATATATTTATTATATATTTACGTAGCCTGCTGTGTAGTAGCGTTGTTACTGCTAATTGTCCACCTTAACCATGAAACTTTTAATCAGTTGTCGATGATAAAATGGTTTTAATAAAACGGCACCCCATGATTCAGGCAGATTGCGACTGATTGATAGAGACAAATGAAAATATTTTAAGTAATGGAATATAAGCTAATTATAATGAGATACTTGTAATTTCACTATGTGAAAGTTTATTAATTTATCGGAGATTTGAAATAAAAACAAACAAACAAACAAAAAACGCAGTGCAAGTTTAAAGACGTTTAGATCCACCCCTTCTTATTTGTGTGTACAAACACTGTTTTACACACAGAAAAGGAAAAGTCAAAAATATATCAGCAAAATAAAATAACATACGTAACAGAACATTTATAAGCCAAAGGTAATGTTTTCAATTCGGAATAATTCATACAGACATGAGAATAAAATTTTGCACTTCGAACAGTTTATTATCAATAATCAGTGTAATGCTTATTTTAATAAGTAAATACTTGCTGCAGATTTGCTTCGTAAAAAAAGGCAACCTTGAAAAGTTTTATAATTTCTCCAAAACCGTTGTCCCATATTAACAGATACAAGAAAATTAAAGGACGTCCAGTAAAAATGTAAACTTATATATTTAAAAGCTAATTACAAGAAAACTTTCTACAATGGTCGCCCTGCAAAAAGAGCAACACGAGGTTTACATTGGTAAATAAATTATGTTTGAAATTAATATCTGCAAAAAAAATCTGAAGTTTAATTGGGATTTTCCATCGTAAAAGAAAAAAACGTTGTGTGCAAGAATATCTGCATTTTATAGTGAATTAATTTACTACTCTATTAGTAGAACACTTTAAATTTCATGTTGCATTTTCAGATATCTTACCCAGAGGAAATCTATAAGAACAATTTTAGTAAGTTTGTCTGACTTCTTAGCTTCTTCAGGGTAAAATCACGCCACTCAGCAATACATACAATGGTCATAAAAATGTTTGACAAGTTGTATGTGCCCGTGTTTGTGTGACGAAGAAAATAGCGGTGTATTAGCATGATTACGATATATAATATATATATACCGTGCTTTTTAAAGTGTATAAATTTTATAGACAATTTTGTTGAATTATGAGAAACAAACACCACTATGAACACATTTTAATGTATTCAGTCGTTTTTAAGCACTGGCGTTTGATGCAATCAGTCGATCATAACGAGCTCTCGCCGCTAGAGGTCAGTGTTGGTATAATAAGACGCATAAACACAGTTAGCTATAATGATATGGGCCTGAATAATTTATAGGCTTGTCAAAAAAAAGTAGGCTTACGATCATTTTGATTCTCAGACAACTTTAAACAATTATATTTTTAAACTTGAGATTACCGAATTCAAGGTTAGTATACAAAAAAAGTAAACAAATAAATAACGAAACATCAGTGATCCATTCACAATTACTTAACCTGTACAATACGTCTGGCTTATCCAACCAGAGGATCTGCTGAAATTAAAGATGAATATGAATGCATAGTAAATTAGTCGTAAATTAGTCTACTAGCCTATAACCACCCCAGCCCCCAGGCTGTCAGTAAAGTAAAAAATGCAAATATACAACTATACAAATGTACAGTGTAGATGTCATCTTAAAGATACCAAAAAACAAAAAAGAAAGAAAACTAAAATACCGTTTTCTAAAAATTTGAATTAGCTTTTGCGAAAAACAGGAACTAGACCACGTAGACTATCGTTCTTGCCAGTTGACATACCACCTAAATTAAGGGAATACACAAATTTTCGTGTAAATGTAGCATACGCGTTTTGAGGGGAAAATACAGAGGAATCATACCTTGTCTATTTTAATCACCATATAATAAGATATCAGACCGTGATAAACTACAGCACTGAATGGCTAGAGGATATAGGCTATGTTGTGTACGGTGCACGGCGTCTGATTATAGGCAGATCGAGGGTCAAAGGACAACAGTGTCGTCCCTTCTGACCTGCGCTAAAATAAGAGAGTGGGCTCAAAGTGAGCATTTATAATCACAAAAAGGAAAGGCAAGGGTCAAGGACTTCCATCCGACTGGCCAGTCCGTCCTGTTGTCGTTCCTTTATGATGAATACCAATTGCACTTTATCTCGTAATTAAATGCAGCCTATAGTTAAGTGAGAATGTGTGTGTTTGTGTGTGTGTGCTTGTGTGTGTATGTTTGAGATGAAAATGTAGGCTTTACTTTTATTTATTTACAGGTTTGAATCATTAAAATGATTAAAACACTTTATACTTGGATTTTGTGGGTTGCAGGCATGCGCTGTAATAATAGACCTATATTGTACCGTTAAAGAACAAGTAGTCCATTGAAGGATATTATTTGTGATTGAATTCATGAATGGAAGAGAATAAAACGAAATTTGTCGACGATTCATTGAGGCCCACTGTCGAAATATTATGGCATGTTACATAAGAAAATAAATAAATAAATAAATAAATAAATAGTTTTGATGGATGGATGGAAGGATGGACAGATAGATAAATAGATATGATCACATTACATAATTTTGGTTGAAGTAATCTACTTATGAATGATTAGACACACTATGCAAGCGGCCGGATGTTTCATCTACATTTTCTAAACATATTAATTATTGTTGTCCTAGTTGTTTGTATTGGGCTGTTAGTAAACTCCTCCGAGTATTAGGCATCAAACAGGTTTAATACCAAACCACAGCAGGCTGTATTAGTTTGCTCTGCATTCTGTGCTACTGTTCTAGTTGGCAAATATCTGGAAATAATACTGTTATCTTGCATAACAGGATATAATGTTTAAATTGGTGATGAGTGATATAGGTTGTTTCACAGTGTCCCGAATCCCGACAGCAGTTGTACCAAAGAGGATTATGACCTTTAGCGATTTAAAACAAACGAGGAATACCTTATTTTTTATTTACATTTTAAGGCTGTATAGTTGGGACCAGTATTCTTGACTAAGAGGCCATTAAGGGTGACTTTCCATTAAGCCCTAGAGTGCTCATTTAAGGCTGGCTGGACAGAGACATATACTATTCAGTGACTGAACACAAAAATGTTTATTCAACACTTACTGTGTTATATATCTACACGTTTGTTAATCTCACGGCAAAATTGGCCTTTAGTAGGCTACTTAATATTGCAGAAACCTGCATTATAAAATGCACCCTGACAGGTTCCGGCTACTGTTTCTGGCGGTGTTTTGATTTATCTTTGCATTGAGGGGGAAAATTAAGTTCAGTTAAATTAGTGCAGGTCAAGTCTTCAAAGACTTTAAGAGTTCACCAGTTTGTTTTAATATAGCCATTATATTGCAAAGCATATCGTGAATGAAGTTAATCGCAATATGTTTTTGCCCATACCATATTATATAGACTACAACTGTGACATACATTACAGTTGTATAATAGGGTAATACCTAGGAATTAGGCCGTCGATTGTTAAAGTTTATTGTCTGTAAAATACCTCAGTGACAGCATAGATCTCACAGATATTCGCTATCTGACCCAGAGAGAGAGAGAGAAAGATAGAGAGAGAGAGAGTTGCATCCTCTCTTATCTTTGATCCGCTTGTTTCTGATTGGCCCGTGGCCTGCTGCTTCTTGACGTCACTGCGGGAAAGAAGCGACCGTGCAGGCTTTTAGACCCGAAAACTAGAGATCCCGGAGTCAGAGAGAGAGCATCGCACCACACGCACGGAAGAGACCGCTCCAGCCTGAAGCTTAGATCGGCCTGTGAAAGGTCAGACAAAGCCACGTGCATCTTAAATAAAACCCAAAACCATGTCTGTGCTGGTTTCATGGGAGGAAATCCCCCATGTTGGAAATAAACTGCCCAGTTCCTGCTCACTGGATCTTAAAGAAACGCCATCCAAGCCTTCGCGGACTTAAAGAGGAAAACGCACCATGCCTGGTGCCATTGACGATCACGATTTCTTTTATTTTTAGATCTTTCAGAAGTACAATACATTGTGCTGGTAATGCATATTGCGCGGCAGTGATCTTGCTTGGCAGACACAGAGAAGACCACTTAGATGTGCCTAACAGTCGGGCACTTTAACACTTTGCTTCCTGAGCACGACAGAAAGGAATACGCACGGCATCATAAAAAGTAAGACTTCATATTTCATTGTCAGGAATTGCACTTGATCTCTGAATCATATAAGCTCGTTCATCATTGAATTATCGTAGTACTGAATGGTCACAGGCCACCACATGGTTATAGTTATTATTGGGTTTATTAATGGAGAGACGTGAATGTTTGTGTAATCTACTGTTCAGACTAAGAGAAGGGGCCAGACAAAGTGCTAATCTTCCTTCTCCTATTACACAGTGAAACAGAGGCAGTGAAAGAGCAATATAACTAAATATTGCTACACACTAATTTGTAATAGAGTGCTAAGTCTTAGAAACATTATTAAGTATAAGGTGTAATGTTCATTATAACGGCATAAAAGAGACTGTAGTTATAACCTGTAGTTAAACCGACTCCTGTAAACCTGTGGACAAGTTCACAAGTTCAGTGTACGACCTACAAAAGGATGCAGTAATGGCTAATAAGAGGTACAGAGGTATACATATTTAGAATTTGTTTAATAATGTTTTAAAATTTTACTTCAGAATAATAGTGTCATAAGTTGGCGTTCGTTGAATTCTGTTACATTTCGAGAAAATGTGTTCTTAAAAGTAAAAATTGGCACAAATAATGAGTTCATTGTAGCATGCCTTTCTTAAATATTATTATTATATGATTGAAACAATATATATATATATATATAAAGTGCATTGACAAGACATAAAATGAAGATGGACTTGTTTGTTCTTACTCTTTTTAATATAATTGTGTGCAGCAGTGAATGTAGTACATGCCTCAGTCTACATCCATTAACTTGCTTAAATTTTAAGCAATTTCCTCCGGGATCAATAAAGTTTTCTGATTCTGATTCTGAAATGTTTATTTAAGATCAAACACAACAGGTAAGCCAAGCAGTCACAAAGAAATCAAACATCATGACGTCATACGCCTCACGCTCTCCAGAGAATTGTAGGGTCATCATTAAGGGGTGGTGTCTATAATTATAGTAGCTAGGCTAAATTACACTTTACATTTAAAAACTCCTAATCATTTATTTAGAAGAAGATAGATAGATAGATAGATAGATAGATAGATAGATAGATAGATAGATAGATAGATAGATAGATAGATAGAGAATTTTAATGTTATATAACTTTCTT
>JAOVYU010000004.1:8011842-8024544 GCA_025674565.1 Synodontis membranacea
TGTATCTTTCTGTGTGTGTGTATATGTGCATGAATACATGTGAAGTTGTATTTTCTTGGGGTCTAATTGAAGTCAGAGGACGAGTATCAAGAATAAAAGGCCAATGATTTGCATAAGCTGCATGCTGTCTGAGGGCTTGGGGTGGAAACTGTGGAGGGAAAAAAACGATATAAGGGAATATAAAAAAGAAAAGAAAGAAACCCCACATTGTGAAGGCAGAGAAAGAGAGATGGTGCTTGAATAAGGGAGAGGGTGAAAATTAACAGAGAAAGAGGTCTCAAAAAGTCTCCTGGAGGGATTAAATTGTCCAGAAGCCTCTCTACATATAATTTGGTCAAATTGGTAATAGCGCCACTACATAGTACTCGTGGATGATGAGGAACCACAGTGATTTTTGTGACTTTGTGAAGCAAACACAAAAAACAGGACAAGGGTGCAGTACAGAAATAGGGGGATAGACAAGTGCAGATGATCATATAGAGTAACTTGAATTATTGATCAGTTTGACACACTGAAAATGTATTTATTTATTAGATTTAAGCAATATTACAACTATAAAAGGGTAACATTTCAAGTTGAGATTATATAACTGCAAAACACAAAATTCAAAAAAGGCTAGTGCATTTCCAATAAAATGTGACTGGTTATTGATGCATACCAACACATTTATGAAACTGCTCAAATATGCACATGTGCTAAATATTAATGTATGCAAATTTGTAAATACATCATTCACAAAATCAGTTTTCTTTCATTTACTGTGCATAGACACAAAGCTTTAGAATGTAACTGAAACTTTAATCACAAGACGACTCTTGACTTTGAGAAAATGCATTACGCATAACATGCTTTCTTGGATTCTGTCAACGTAAGAGCAGGCATGTTCTCTCAGACGATTGTTGAGGCAATCTGGAATGGCACAGAAAGGGTTAAAGTAAAAAAAAAAAAAAAAAAGGGTTTCCATGAACATAGAGTTAACACTCTAATCACAGATTATTTGGGGGTAGTAAGGGTTAGATGAAATGGTAGATAACTCTACTGTATTAATCAAATCTGTATACATTGTATAGACAATGATGTTGATAAACCAGCTCTGCTGCAATTGTGTGTTGTGTCAGAGGTGAAAATGTCATAGTAAGCCATTTTAATTGTTGTGTTTTTTCCCCTTCCTAGGGACTGTTGAGGACAACATCGAGCCGATGGGAGATTATATTCTATTCCAAAGTCTCTGGGCCATTCTCATATAGATCAGACACTCTGATCCCTGACATGTAATGACAGTTTCTGACTGTCTCGTAGTGGACAATCAAAGCAATTAGTAAAGCATATGATATTAGAAAACTGACATAAAAAGCCTTTTTACTTCTTGAATAAACAACATGACAATCTGCATAAGATGCAAAGGACAAAGGTTAAGTATTTAATTATACTTTTATACTTTGCAGAATGCTGGCTAATAAAAAAATGTGCCTTACTGTGTGAACTGTTTACAGTAAAAAAAAAAAAAAAAAAAAAGTAGTTTGCTATTTATGCCAACTATTAGTTAGTTAGTGAACATATAGTATGGGTGTCATTTCCATTTCACCATTCCTTTCGGTGATGGCAATTATACCTATTAAAAGGCATTACTGTTTTTTTTTTTTTTTTTGGATTGATTTTTTTTTTTTTTTTTTTTTGCATAATACTCAGTATTGTGCTAACTGCAGTGGATTGAGAAGCTACAAAAAGTTTCAGCGGCTCTGTTGTTTAATAATATGTTTTTTTAAATTCTTTTTTTCAGTGTTAGATAAAGAATCAATAAACATATGCAATATAAAACTGATATTTATGAGTTGTATTATTGTTCCCAGAGCTAGGTTAAATCTTTTTTGGTAAATAATATATAGTTGGAGATTGGCACACTGGACATCCATAGTGCATAGCACACAAAGTACTTTACACCAAATCACTTTCTATTTCAAACAGTGATCTTCTGCTTACAACACCAGCATCATTAAATCAGGATTAAATCCACAATAAATTAATTACAGAGAGTTCAATGATGAGTTCTAAATGTGTACTAGGGAATGAGTCCTTCATGTGGGACCACATCAGGTCTTGATTCCAGAAATACCAATTCAGCTCTAAAGTGATACATTTATTGATTTGTTTTCTTGCACAGCAATTTGAATTAAAAAAAAAATCACGAAAACTGGCAGCCACATTATCTCAGATAGTTATTTTCACCTCTCAGCATATTATAAATACATTTCACAGCCTTGGGGAAAAATTATATGTCATAATTGGAAAATAAGTCAATATCACCTTGGTGTAAATATAAAAAAATATATATACTCTCATACAGTTACAGCTTTAGAAAACATTGAAATGGTATGCCTATTCATACAATTTTAAACTATATACTTAGGTGCATTGCAATTCTATGTGTGATTCTATGTTTTGTTGTCACTGGATAATGTCTGGTTGAGTAAAGAAAGTTACATCACATCGCAGTCAGCCTTGCCTTAGAGATCCTGCAAGTAATATAGATACTACTAATTCAAAATACTAATTTTAAATATGAATTTTGAAATCTCCCAGTGGCTTTTGGAGCAAACATATAAGACATTATCTGAAGCACTAGTGGCAAATTGCCACAGAAGAGGTAATACAACAAACAAAATTTTGCACGATTTAAAGATATACATATTTTTCTTCTGAATTGTTCTAAATAATAATAAGGACCTACATTTGCAAATTAGTAATAAAAAAGCTGATAAAACATCTCCATGGGTGCAGTAAAGAAAAAGTGTTTTTTTTTTTTTTTACCTTCAGCATCTGAGATGTATTTTTGTCCTATTAAGAAAAACTACAAATTGTGGTTTATAGATGAAATTATAGATGCCAGTGAAATGTTAATATTTATAGCCTACATTTAGAAAAGAAATGTAGTCTATTTTTGTAAACATTTCTTAAACGCATACAGGTTGTTAATGCAACCGTTTTTTTTTTTTAAAGGGGTTAACCTTTATAAATGTGTACAAATTTTATCGCAAAAAATAAACGAATAGAAAAATAGGCTAATTTAAGTTCAGTGTCAATATAATTTTTTTGTTAAATCGGGACTCTGCTTGATCTACGTGAGGTATGACGGTTGCTGTGGTCGCCTGGGCACCAGACCACGCCCCCTGACAACGACGACGTTCTCAATACTACTAAAATACTAATGTTGATTAACATTTGTTCTCTACGTAGATAGTGTTTTTGTTAAAACAAAAAAAATAATAACAAGCAACATTTACTTGATTCAGACCATCAGGATGTCTAAAAGGCCCAGTTTTTCTAAAAGGATTCCTAGATTCCAATTTATGTTTGTAAAATCTATCTTTTTTTTTTTTTTTAAGGTCCCGCGTTAACCGAATTTCAAGTGGATTCGATAAAATACCAACCTAAACAGGCTCGAATGCAGATAATTAGGCTTTTCTGTTGTGCTGTTAAATAACTGAAACATACACTGCTTTTGTGAGCAAAAATAATACTGTATGGCTTTATATTAATTGGAATAAGATGCTGTCAGAGGAAGCTGGCGGTGTGTGAGTTTGGTTTTGATCGCCAGTCTCTGGAGAGTCGGGCGGGGTCGGAGGTGATGATCAGGGTTCAAGTGGGCTGTCCGGCAATTCCCTAATGGCTAATCTGACGAGCTATGTTAACAAGAAATGACACGGTTTTTCTCATGATGTCATATCAGTTCATGTTGAAAACTGACACCTTCAATAATCTAGGCTTACGTCTGTTTCCGAGTTTAAGACATAAATTTCATATATCACGGAGCTATAGAGATAAATCCATCCTTGGCACAAGGGCAAACCGTAAAGCTTTATTTTATTTCAAGGTCACATTTTGCACAAAACGTTGTATATTTTTCTAATTCTAATATATATTAGGACAGGGCTACATTTTTTTAAATGAATGTCTGTATGCTGAATGTTGTGAAGCTGATTATATAACTGCTCTGCGTGTGGCACTGGACCATCAGTTGTATTCATTCATATATTCTGGTCGAATTTTATGCTTGTCATACGAGAGATAAATAGGCATAGCTTCTATTGTAGCATACTATAAAGCATTCAGGAACCATTTATTAAAAATAGCACACAGAAGTTAATCTTATAGGACGAACCAAACATTAGTTTATTATGCTTCGTGTTATGATGAGGTCCTGAGTGTAAAAAATGACTAAGTAAAAACATACAAAACAGCTAGTTCGTGTTCCAGATTAAGATACTGGAATGCTGCACTTCATCTCTGATTCATCCACGGTTTTCTGAAAACTGTACTTAAGATTCGTGTGTTGGGTTTCTGAAATGAACTGAAATATTAGGTTTGTAATAGGCTAAAACCTATTAAATGTTTGGCATTGAAAATTAAATGTTTGGCATTCGTGGAGGTAGGTCTACTCCAGAGGTTTTGTCCAGCAACCTTTTATTTGTGACTATAGTGACTACAACCTGTCAGAAAATTAAGAAATAAAAGAACTGGCACCGCTAGCCGGATAAATAGCCGTTAAATCTCAGAGTGAATGTGATTCAGTTCACAAATTAGCTACAGAGCTGCTCGTCTAGTCTTGGAGAACCAAGGCATCATTGTGCCATCATTTATATCTTCCAAATCAGTGAGCATTAGAGGTTGTGCTATATGTTTGCATAAGAATAGAAATGGGTCCTGTGAACTTCCGCGACCTCCTGACTCTTTTTCCCTACGATGAATAGCACCACTTTGAGACTCCCCAGCTTCTCTCCAACAAGCTTGAACCATGCCTAAATTCTTAATTATGGTAATTTAATATATCTTAAGCCTCCGACCGCCTTTATTCTCATCCATCCATAGTTTGTTTTAGGCATTCATGCCACCTTAGAACGTCATTAAAGCCTCTTATTTGGCATAGCCTAATAAGCCGTGCTTTCATTTTGCTATTAAAATGGAACCATTCAAATAGCTATTAAATATGATAATAGGCCTTGAATGTGATAAATTAGGTTTCAAAATTTAAAACAAACAACACAAAACCAATTTTGTGAATTCGTTTTGAAACCGATTGCGAAGATCATTTATTGACATGAAAAATTTCGAAACAGTTTATATTCATCAAGAGTTGGTGTTTCCAAGGATTACATCGAATAACAAGCTTACATGCATATGATATATGTAATGTAAATAACACAACGTCATAAGATAATAATCATAATAATAATAATAATAATAATCATAATAATAATAATAACATGATGATGATGAAAAAAATAAATATAATGTTAAAATTAAATATATTAAATATAATAAAACCACAACAGCAAAATATATGCGTTAGAGAGCAGATCAGGCAAAAACTAGCAAAATGCATGAATGGAAAGAAAGATGTGCCATTTCTACCCAGACGCCTAATACTAAACTAATCATCTTTATAGCTAAACATGCGCTTGATAGTAATGCATAAACGGTAGTTTTGATAAGTTGTGTAGATTTTCGTTACTCAAATGTTGCTGCACTTTAAGATGTACCATTAAACGATGCAATTTATATAATATTTTTAAGTAGCTCATCATGGAAAAGCATCCCAAATTTGTGCATCTGCACAATGCACAATATAATCACAAGTAGCCCCTCCTCTGCTGTCTGTATAGCGCTCATGCAAACCGGACTTGAGGGAGAAAAGCGACATCTCTGGGCAGAAACACGAAGCAAATTCACATACAGAGCTTTAGAAACACCCTAAGTTCCGTGACAGAAAACAAAACCATTAATAACAGAGGTTTAACAAAAGAGAAAACGCCGCCATATTTTAAAGAAGCTCTACCCTAGTGTAGGCCTATTTCGAAATATCTCATCTATGGAATAACATAATATAAAGTACAATATAAGGAAAAGTCCACATATAACCCCGATTTTAGTCATTTTCCTACCCCAGGATTGATGTGCGCCTCCATCTAGGGCGCATTCGTTGGCAGACGGACTGAAACTGAGCACATCAAGGCATTAAACAACATTAATTATGGCGGCGAGATAATTTATGCACAAGCTAATTGAGGGTGATGTAACATTGCGCACGCTGTATCGCGAGAGCAAAGAGATGAGCGCCTTGGTTCCCTTTCAGTTCAATTGCCCTTAAAGACACACATACACGCAGTCACATTATAAGATGCGTTTGCGATGTTCTGGCCACAATTTCGTAAATTTCAAATAACTCTTGATTTAAATATTTGACTAGAAACAAATGTGCAAATAGCATTTGTTGTTTATACTTAAGGTTTCTATTAAATTTAAAAGAATGCTTAACTGTATAACCTTTCATGCTGTACAAATAAGTCTAAACATTAACCCAGAGTTCATGCGGCCGAGTAATTTCATCTTAACCCATAGCACATTTTCCCTCTGTAATGAACGTAATTACCCCCATCAGCCCTTCTGCAGATAATGGCACACGAAAGTCTAAGGTAGGCCTATAAACACAGGACACACCGAGCAAAATTGCTTGAAGTGCTCTTGATCATTTAGGCCAACATGTCCATAACTATTTCTGACAACTTAGTCTTGAATGTTAAGTATAAATATATTTAGACTTAAATGGTTCTCTTTGGTAATTTCAAAGAAGCATTCACCAATTATCAGTATTTATTTATTTTTTTGTTCAGATATGCACAGAGGTATTTCTTTATTTTTAAGAAATAGCTCTGTGCATATCTGTGCAAAAAGGTTTTCTAAAGTATCATTACAATTAAAAGATGTTAATAATAAATGACAAGAAAATCTTATTAATTTACAGTAACGTAGCATATATAAGCAGCCTAATATAATACAATACTGCAAAATTTAAACTCCCTTAGCAAACATGTGACTTTAGGGGACCATGCATATAGGTTATGAAAGTTAGCTATTAAGCATTAGAATATTTTAACCCAAGACTCATTTAAAGAGCGATTCATCTAAAAACTATAGGAACACTCATCACCTATCCTCACTTATCATTCAGGCTTTTAGGAGCTGGTTCCTTATTTTTTAATGAATTGAAGTAAATTTTCAATCGTGGAAACATGCTGAAAGACATAATTCAGGCTTGCTCTATTAACCACATTTTTTTTCTGAAATAAGCAGTATATTTACAAGTGGGTCGTATTATTCACAGTCAGCCATTAATATATATCAAAATCATTCCTTTTTTAGTTTTAGTATTTTAGTTATGCATTCACAGGTGTAGCCTACTGCCACCATGTATGAAAGTTGATAAATGGTAAATAGTTATGATCAGTACTCTCATCTTCAATTACGCTCTAATTTTTTTTTACGACATGAGAATTTCTTTACGAATTAGATGCATAATTTCAAAAGGATTTTTTGCTTTTCCATACATGCATACACACACATACATACGTACATACATACATACAAAGTATGCATACATACATACGTACATACATACATACATACCAAAAAAAATAATACAAAACGAAAAATGTAAAAACGTTTCATAAAATGACCACATGCTTTAGGCTTAAAAAAGAGGTCGCCTATTACCACAGAGAGCATGATTAAGAGATAATAGTCGTTATCAAATATATCTGTTATGTGAGCTGGGTTAACAGAACCAAGTAAGCCAAAACAGGTCCTTCCTTTTGCCCTTAATTTCATGCATGTGAATCTAACCTAGGTCTTTGTTTCACGAGCGCTCTCTCTCTCTCTCTCTCTCTCTCTCTCTCTCTCTCTCTCTCACACACACACACACACAAACATGTGGCCGCAAGGCATTGCATATATTTTAATACATATTATTTAATTGTATTAAACTATAGCGTTTCGTTCTGAGCTTATGTAATAGCTGATTAAATACGCAAAATGTTTAAAGTCTAGCTTGAATTTTACTGACATTTCTGAGAATATTTTAGTGCAACGTTATTGCACATTATACAGGAAAGGGATAAAAAAAATTACGCACTTCAAGTAATTTACGCACTTTAACAGAAAATCAGTTTAATTAAATGAATCTCTCTCTCTCTCTCTCTCTCTCTCTCTCTCTCTCTCTCTCTAAATAAAGTCTGATATTTTTTCCGACACAAAAATAAGACCGTGTAATCTCAGACATGGTTAGAGATAGAATTGACAACTGCTCAAACAAACGAAGATTAATAATCAAGTGTTTATATAGTCCAAAAGCAACACATACTGTACCTTAACAATCTACAAATTATCTTTCTCTTTCCAAATTATCATGCTTCTTTCCAAATCCTTAAGGATTTTTATCCAATTGCTACATGGAAAACTATGCTAAATTATTATATTAGGCTCATACGTTATGAGAGTGAAGAGTGTACCACAGGGTTGTTGAATTCTCTGTAACGTTGTGAATCTGAAAGTAGTTCCAGCTGTAATTCAAATCACACCTTTATAATAATGTGTTCATTCTAATAGCATACTTTATCACTACTGCTATCTGACAAACTAACTCATGAGCTAATAAACATTGTTTAAAGCCATGTTTTTATTTAACAAAGAAAAACATATAGCCATTGATACAGCAAATCTTTCTGTATGTAGACATAAATTTATTGCTAATGAAAGGAGTCTAGCATGTTAGTGCTTTGCAATTGACAGTGAGTATTCTGCCATTGGACATTGGAGCTTACAATTTACATGACAGGATTATTTTTTTTGTCTAATAAACTTGAAGAGAGAGAGAAGAGAATGGCTACTATAATGTAAGTGATAACAGGGACTAACTTGACATTTTACAGAATAAAATATAACTATAAACAGTTGAAAAGTACGAGTATCTGATAAGTTTGCATAACATTTGTAATAGATGGCAAATTTCTGTGGTATAAAGGGAATGAAACACATTGGGACATGCTGTTTTTTTTTTTTTTTTTTTTTAATGATTGATGCGCTTTATGTCGGGCCACATCACTCCACACGATCATTGATTACATTCCTGCCCCACATGCTCTGTCATGTTTTATTCCTTACTTCTTGAATGACATAGCTCTTCTGAAAGAGGTGAAAGATTTGTGATCATGCTCTATCAGGATATGCTCTAGCCTTTACTTTTGTTGCACCAGTCTTATGTAGTAATGACACCATAATGCTTTATACTTTTTCTTATTGGTAAACTGAATAGGCTTATTAGCATAGCCATGAGACATGGCTTCATATAGTAGATGTAGTAAATAAACTAGCCTTTTTTGTCAGTGTTGAAGTGACTAGTTTTCTGCACCTCTCTACTCCTAAACTTTTTAATGGATTTTAATTGACATTCAGAATTGTGTAGTCTGTTCCTAAACCTAGACCATGTTTGCAAAACCTGCTCTTAGCCCTTCAGTGGTTCATTTTGGGCATGGAGCGACGGATAGTGTTTTGCTTCTCTAAGAGAATGAGGAAACGTTAAAAGAAGAGGAAGTTGCACAGTGGATTCATTGTCCTGTAGTCTGTCACAGTCACAGAGAGGTTCAACATCACTGTTCAGGGTTTGATGGCTTGCTCAGAATGTTAAAATAGCCTGCCATCAGGTTTCTTTCACCACGCAGGGAACGTGGTGATTTGTGAACTGGGTTTCTTTACCTCTCGAATGCTTCTTCCTGTGCTGTATTGAGACGGAAGGGAATGAAAAACAGGGAACACTGGTTGAAAGGCTTGGACTTTGGCATGGGGGCATTTGAAACTTGGGAAGAAAGTAATAACTCTTGTCTCAGTGGGGTGAAATGTTGCCTTGTGCCACCCAGGTGCCTGGCATGCTGGGGCTTTGTCAAGGTGGTAAAGGAGAAAGGGGAGATATGAAAAAAAAAAACAACAGTTTTACATTGTGCTATAAACATGTAACACCTCTGTGGCCAGAGGTGGCCTAAATATTAAGATTAAATACACAATAAGAAAGCTTTAATAAGGAGGCTTACTCATTCTTAAGCTATAAAACTCCCCACTATGTCACTTTATAACTATTTAAGAGATGTCAAACAAACCAAGATACACTGCTGCCTTTCCTACACCTTTTCTCTGATTTTTCTTACAATAACACCTCTCAGCTCTCTATCTTTCACACATCCACTCTTTTCACTGCTGTGATATTATTTCAATTCACAGATCTCTATAACAGTTCTGTTAAATAAGTGAAAGGAGTAAGCATGACTGAACACAGACTTTTGTTAGCCAATGCATATATCAAAATGTGAATTATCTATTTTATTTTTCAGGCCACTTCAATAATAATATGCTTATAATGTACTTTTATATTTATCAGCAATCTATCAGTACAAGAAACAGATTTTTGAAAGTTGTCAAATTTGTTTTGTTGTCAATTATTGTAATTATAAAGTTTAATTAAATGCTACAATACTTTCTAAGATTTCTAACTTTCTAGGTTTACTGCAGGCACTTCAAAAACAGTCGATTTTTAGCACCAGGAAGATTCAGACTCTGAATGCATTACCTTCCTCACACTTTCAAGTTTATATTTAAAAATATAGGGCCAAAAAAACCCAAAAATCCCATGCTGTTTCCCTTTTGGAAAAAATGACAAATGAAGGCTTTCCTTTTTTGACCGTAACAGGGGGCAGAAACCCACTGAAGGCAATTGACAGGCAGTTTTATTGAAGCCATATTCCACAGTGTTTGCCTAAGCTATTAGTTTCAACAAAAATGAAACTCACTCGTCAGAACTCAACATGGGCTGCACATATAATTGCATGTAATTACATGCAATGCACAAGCTTGTATTAGGTTTGATTGACAAAGATTTCAGTACTGGTTAGTTTATACTGAATTGTTGTTGTTGGCAGCAAAATGATAATTTAAATGGTCACCATCATTCAAAAATTATTATTAACTATTATTATTAATTTTTCTTAATGCTGACATGTGCTTGTATGAACCAGAGCCTGTTCTGATCTTTATAATAATCAAGCTACTAGTCAAGAGATACAAATTACATGCTTTGACTATTTCCTGAATTAAAATTAAAATATATATATATATATATATACTACACACATATACTGTAAACCCACTCTTTTTGTCTCATGTTGCACCATTACACAAACACCTCTTATGCAGTTAATTCAGTGTACAATTCATTGTTCTAGAGATGGAGTGTTATGGTGAGGTGCTTATTTGCATTGTGGATGTCACACATTTCAGAATGGCACACAATGCCATTCTCTAGCTTTGGAATGCCACAGTGGCACCCTCTGGTGGCAGCAAAGGCCACATAGCTAGTGTTAGGGTATCCCTCTGGCTATTTTTTCTGTAATGAATCCAAACAAATTGACACAAGATCATTATTCTCATAAATAACTTTTCTTTTTCTTAGCAAGTATTCACAGTTTATTACATTTGACATCACATTCGCAAACCAAAGAAGGAACGCCTATGTTCAGATACCCAGCAGTCTGAAAATTACTGATGAGAAGGGGAAAATGCTTTCTTTTATTCTGATAAACATTCCCAGCAAACGTAATTGTTTTAGATTACCTAGAGTTCAGTATAAGGGAAGGTGTGTGTTGTACAGAAAGACAAGGCGCCAGTCAGGAGGCAGAAGCAGAAGGCCAGAGTGCACCTCGGCACCTCAGCAAAGCTTCCTTCAAGCTTTGTACAGTGAAACAAAGCACAAACATTTCTCTTCACTTTGCCCACTTTGGCCATTCAGAGCTTCCAATTAACACTGGATGTCCTTAGTGAGATCAAATGTGTGCAATTATCTGCTGGGACTTTGATGGTGCAGGCTCCCATCATTTCAACTGGCTGCACCTTAAATAACATTTATTGACAGTCCATGCACGACAGAACGAAACAGGACAGTGTTTCATGTCGTCCCTTTTGCGATGCAACACAGCCATAATGAGAGCTTGCTCTCAGTCTTGGGTCATTTCACACACAATCCAATACACAATGCTTCCAGGGCACTGCTAATGCCTATTGGAGGTTTGCCACTTTTCTTAGGGTAGGCAGTGCCAGGCAAATCTGCTCTTCCATATAAACTTAGATATTGGGCCTCTGTTGAAATCCACATACACAAATTCATGCATCCCCACTAGAAAGATCACATTTACATGCATGCAGTGACAAATAAGGGCATCTTCTCTTTTCTATCCAACAAAACACAAACCAGGGTTACAGGATCAAGAGGTACGCCAAATCATAAGCGTACAGTGTCTTTCAGAAGGCAAAACAGGCCAGGTTCAGACATCAGCATTTGTGGGCTCATGACATGATTTGACAGCCTGACTATAACTCACCAAATCCTGCATTTTGGGCCACTTTCCTGCCTTGCCCATTTACAATGGTTCAGTGGAGATTTCTTTATTTCATCACAAACAATGGCCCTTTTCTTTATAGCTCCCTCAGTCTCTTTTTCCCTCTCACGCAGACACACACACATATGCACGCTTGCAAGGACACACGCACGCACACTCACTCGCTGCCATGCGCATTTTGATGGTAATTAATGACATCAGTGAGAAGCAAGATGAAGAAAAGCGAGGTGCGTTTGTTTGCTGCGCAGACCGTGGGAACCTCGAGGCTCTTGAGGGTGGCGAGTCAGGGGGTTGGAACAATACTCACGCTGTCGCCTTTCACCCAAACACCCCCTCTACACACACACACACACCAACACGCACACACACACACACACACACACACACACACACACACACACACACACACACACACACACACACACACACA
>JAOVYU010000004.1:8024644-8044205 GCA_025674565.1 Synodontis membranacea
CACACACACACACACACACACACACACACACACACACACACACACACACACACACACACACACACACACACAGACTCCTTGAGATTCTCCCATCCTCTGTTCGCTGTCCCAGATTCTCCATGTCTATAATGCACACTTTCTTGTGCTGTGTATTGACTGCCCTCTTTCTGTCTGGTGCTGCAGTACAGAACCAACATAGTGATTTTACATGATACAACCTAATAACATCATATTACTTCAATTCTCAAAAAAGTTTCAAAATAGGTTTAATTGGGATACTGCTGGAGAGCGTCACCATAGTAAGTGAAGCAGGCATCATTTCTTTCCCTCGTTCATCTCTGGTCCATCATTGCACAGCTGTCTTTCTGGGCCACTGTGTGATTTTATGAGTGGTGGTAGGAGGAGGAATTGAGTATGTCAATCAACATCTGTTCAGTAGGTCACCTATACTAATAACCTCTCGGTCCACTTGAAGGTCCACAGAAGGAGAGCAGTATTTCTCCACTCCCCCATCCCCCAGGCTCTTTAATAACAGGCTCTGCACTAGTGCAACGTGGCACCTATGTAATCACCCCTCACACTTCCTTCTACAGCACCACGCCGATAGCTGTAATTATACCCTTTCAGGAGCCTTTCCACTGAGCTGAACACGAATGTGTATGATAGTTACTATAGATATAGAAAATGTATTTCACTCATGGCATTTTCCATTCTATAGGCGTCTTTGAAGAACCTTCTCCAAGAGTAGCAGAATTGGTGGCGTGAAACTGTTTATGATGAGACATATGTCACATACATGGTATATGCATGTTTAGTACAGTGAATGTACTATCTGTCTTATTGTTAATTTTAGAGCCTTATATATTTGTATGTCAGCTATTTTGTACCAATGGTGAAAGCACATCATATATTCAACCTTAACCATTTTTTTCATGCAGGACATGCACACAGACCAAAAGCAAAGGAATAACCTTTTGCTTGACCTGTCTTTTTTAAAACTTCAACTACATTCTTGACTAGACTAACCTGATTCTGAGCCTTTACCTTTATTGCATTAATCTATTGAGAAACTCTGCATTTATAGATCATCATGTGCAAGGTGTTGCATTGCCATCGTACAGCATAAGTACTAGAATAAACAAACAGTCAAGGACCTGACATGCTGTATAAGTCTATTTTGTGTCTAGTCTAAATAATACTATCAGGACTTCAATACTTGACTTTGACCTTTGTTGTCTGGAATATTTCCCAATACATCACAGGCAGACATTTAGAGCTCAGACTGAGAAAGAAACCTGACCAGACAGTGCCTGCCAGACAGTCAAAATGTGGAACAATGTGGCCACTCCACCCATTCCCTTCTGATACAACTTATACTGGAATGTGGCGGCTGTGCGTTCCCAGACGTGATGTGCATTAATTGGCTGTCCTGACAGAGTTACCCCCTATGTGGTGGAGTTATAGAGCAGCTAGACTGTGGATCCCTTTAGCGTCACTCCCAGCGGCCCCAAGGGGCCCCATGAGTTCTTCACAGTGCTGCATGTGGGGGTATGAATATGCATGCAGTGATAAATGGAGGCAGGCCAGCTCTTGATTGTGATCCATGGCTGGAGCACAATGGTTCCCAGTCCTCCTGCTTTATAGCTTTGCTCTGTGAGTATGCAATGGGCTCAATGTGTACTCTGATTTAGATGCATGGGAATGGTACAGCCTCTCCCTACCCGAGACATTTTCTGTCTACCTGGGTGGGTTTATGTCTCTTTAACGGTCTAGAGATACGTACTGGTTAAGCACATTTGGTCAGCATATAAAAGGAAAGGGAAATGTGTTCACAGTACATTGTGGTATGCTTTCAGATTTGTATTAGCTACCATGGTGAATTCAAAGGGCAATAGTCAATTACAGACCAAAAACCCTTGACCAAGAACCTCTTTAGTGTTATTCAGTAAAAAAAAAAAAAAAAAAAAACATTAATAGAAATTTGGATTTATTTTCAGTTTAAGAGAAGTTTTTCAAAATCCTTAAGCAAGGGTGGAAATATTTGCATAATTTTAATTTGTTATTGCACTTCAGGTTTATTTTGGTGTATTTATACTTTACTTTAGTATTGTTGAAATTGAATACTTTTTCAAGTAAGCTTTTCTCTAGTACTGCGTTTTTATTCCTTATATTTCATATCTAGACCAATAAAGTACTTGTTACAAATCTCAAAGTAATTTTATTCTCTCATCTAGCCAATAACTCTATGATGCACATTAATCAAATGGGCTCTGATTAGCACTGAGCCATTACACTTTACCATCCAATCAGGTTTTACACTGTATGGCCAAAAGTTTGTAGACACTTGACCGTCACACCCATATGCGCATTTTAAACATCCCATTCTAGGTTTAGGAGATTTGGAGCATGGCTAGGGGGATTTGACCATTCAGCTACATTAGCATTAGGGAGGTCAGGTACTGCAAGTCAGTCTGGGGTGCAGTCAGTGTTCCAATTCATTCCAAAGGGGTCGAAGTCATTGCTTTGTGTAGGCCACTTGAGTTCTTCTAATTCAACCTAAGCTAAACATGTCTTACCTAGTTTACTGCTAGAACAAATTTAGGCCCCTTAGTTCCAGAGAAGGGCTAGAGCACACAAAGACATTCAATGCTTCCAGTTTTGTGGCAATACTTTGGTAAGACCCACTAACCTTTGGTCATATAGTGTAGAAAAAATATAAATATGACAATCATCATATCAGATCAGAAGTTAGCATGATTGTTAAGGGCACAGACACCATTTGTTTTCATTTGAATTAAATATATGGTATTGTAAACAATTAAATAATATCTAGGTGTCACACTTAGATATGTTTCATGTTTAAACGAGTTCTCCAAAAAACCCGATGTCTTAAATTTAAGTGATGCATTCTTGGATGTGTAAAGAATAACACACAATGGGGCATGCTATTATAGGAAAATTATCCATGCCAGGGTGGTGTAATAAGGAGAATAATTTCCTATAACAGCACAAACAAAAGTGTGCTATAATTCTTCTACCAAAGCAGTTTGCCAAATTAAAATTATTATTATTATTTTTGTTTGTTAATGAATGTCATGCTATTTATACTTAAATTTAATGTTATGGAACTAATGAAACCACTACACACTGTCATTCCATCACCGGCAGACAGAACAGACAAACCTCTAGGGAGCACCTTCAGCATAAATCAGGAAGGAAGCACCAGAATGAAGATAAAGAAGAAGAAAGGAAGACACAGAAGAAGAGAGAAGAGGAACCAGTGCATCCTAGTGCTGGCGAACAAGTGTGAGAAACCAATTTTTTTTTTTTAAAAAATGGAGGAGGTTACTTATTATTTAGTACAAGAGAAAGAAAGGGAGCATGAATATAAATACTGGAAGCATGATATGGGCACCTGACAGCCATCATACGTTCCAATACATGCTTAGAAAGGGTTTGTTTCCAATCAACTGAATCCAACATAGTGGACATATTTTATTAGCCTTAGATTATGTGGGGCATCTTCCATACAAGTCCCTGTGTATGGGTTTTTGCTATAGGAACAATAACGTAATAGAATAAGCACATTAAAATAAGCCTTTCATTTATGTCATAGAAATGTAACCAATACATTTCTATTATAGATATGTAACCAATACCTTCTAACTTGAGAATTCAGCAGTGCTGTGGTATAATAAATATTAATTAAATACCAGTATCAAACTTTGGACCCTACTGTACACAATAAGTGTCCATCACTGACAGAAACAGTCAATATGTATAAAAATTTGGCCTCTCCTATAGCTGAACAGGCTTGTGGCACTATTCTTAGGCCAAAAACGGAAGTGATGAAGTCAGACATGCTTACATTCAGCCTGCCATGTTTGAAGGTGTCTTTATTGCATTGCCCATGCAGTGAATGCAGAGTCCTGGTCACACGCAAAGTACATGACCCGGCTGTCTATGAGATGCTGTCAGGAACACGAGATGTCTGGACCAGTGCAACAAAGCAGCCATAACGCATAGCATGCACTCCTCCACACACTGTCCTGCCTAGCAACCGCCATCAAGTGACACAGAGGCTCCATCCCTAGCAACGAGAGCCGAGAGATGGGGAGGCCTCACACCTTAGCAACAAGAGACCTGCAGCTGAGAAAGGCACTTCTCTGGGTATCTGAAAAGGCATAGTCCTCCTCCAACACCCACCCCCAAAACAGCCTTTTTCCCCCCTTGGTGTGAAGTTCATCCGATGGCTCTGAAAAGACAGCCCTCCCCCATTTCAGACACTTGTCAAATGAGGAGAAGAAAGGGGCAGATACTTGGTGGATAAGATCATGACTAATCTGTTGTTCATTATTGCTGAGATTCGTCTCTAAAACAAGTTGCTGGCTGAGGTGCATACAGATGACTGCTTGCGCTGAACACATTCATGAAGTATGAAGAATGAATGGAGGGAGCAAGCATGGGAATGGATGTAAATCCCCCCAAAAAAATCCACAAGAAAAATGTGGGAGCTTTTGAACAGGACGAACATTATACCCACTTCTTTCCAGCGTAAAATAAGAAGTTGCATTTGAGTCTTATGGCACAACAAAGTATGCAATTTAAAATAGTTTGAGGAGTTTTTAGATCTCTTTTCATGATCCCATTTTCTGAAGAAGCTAAAAAGCAAACAAGCAAAAGAACCCCTTGACATAGTATAGACTTAGTAGTGTTTATGCTCATGCATTGAGTGTAAAGAGTATAAGAAAACTCAACCAGTTTTTTGGTCAAATTTTTTTAAAGGCAAAATGTATAACAATATTTCTGATGCATTTCCATAAGTGACATTTGCACATGATCTAAGCCAGAGCAGACCTCACCTTGCATGCTGTTTCAAAATACATACAAAGCAACCAGGTGGTGGAACAGAGGGAGGGGTGCAGTCCACTTAGTCTCCCTTTTGTTTCATGGTCCACACTTTTCAGCCATACCCATCTCAAGCCTCTCCTCCCTACTTTTCTCCATTCTGTCAGGTAACCACCCTTTTTTTCTGACCATTGAAGAAAGCTAATCTTTGCCTGTCGCTGTCAGATAACTGAGTGGATTGATTAAAAGGGTCTGCCAATCAGGTTATTCCAATCAATTAGGCCCCTTTTGGCCAGAGCCCTGGCTTAGCAGAACTAGCCATAATCAGTGGTTTCACCTCATCATTAGCTGTAATTCTAGTCCTAATGTGGCTTCAACTCCTTATTCTGAGGCTCTGTCTTGACTGGGGGTGTGTGGTGCCTTGGGCAGGAAAGACTGCCTTCTCTTTATGTAGAGCAGATGCTTTTCTCTATTGATTCTATCCATCGTCACCTCAAGATCTCTTGGGTTGAGAGAAGACCTGAGGAACAGAGGAACAATCCTGTGAAAGGAGGTGTGAGACCAGCAGTGGATGTGTTAATGAGGAAAAAGGAAGTTAAATTAGCACAGTCTAAAACCAGTACAGAGCAAGATTACATGTTGTATACTGCAAGCGTTTTCGTGATGACTTCATACAAGGGATCAGTCATCTTTAGTCTATAGACTTCAAATATAGCTCCTCTTTTGAGTGCTTAAAACATTCACTCTGCTGCATCAAATGGTTGAACACCTTTCCCTTTCTTTGTTCTTTAACTTGTCAATCAAGTTGTACAACTGACTGAAAAGGCAAATAATCAGCTTTTTGAAATTAGTCACCATTATATAGAGTCCTGTTACGTCCCTCCCACTCTTTTTTATGCAAGATGCAATGCAGGTGGATCCTCTAATTAGATGGATCTTTTAATCCAAACCCCACACGTTCCTTCCCAATTGTTCAGCCACCATCCCTTTCATTATAGGCTCGATGCCTCTACTTTTGTGTCCAAATCAACAAGACCTATGCTTCTAATGATTCAACTATTTCTACTGACATGTTACACATGGACTTACCCTCCTCATTGTCCGTAGGGTCATGCTCCAGTGTGCCAGAGCTGTTGACCCTTACAAATGGATTCATGTCACATCAAGACAGGCTTGATTGAGTTTTAACAAGGACCAAAGTTCCTGGCCTGAAAGAAGATGAATGAACATAAAGAGAAAGTAGATGTGAGGAGAAATTTGAGAAAAACAACATACCAAAGACTGGAAGGAAGGGGTCCTTAAAGAGAGAACATACCCGACAGTTCAGAATGACATGGTATTGTAGGCTTTGAACCAGCATACTTTTCCTTGTCTGGTATACCGTACATAAAGACGTTAATCCTGAGAAGAACATTTGAAAAAATAAGGAGAAAATTTAATCCAAATATAAATCTCAACATGAAATCTTAATCTGAATCTTAGTCAAGCTCTTTGTTGGTTAACCTCTTAAATTCCCTGGATCCATTGGCATGTCCAGACTTACAGGCCTGGACACTCTTAGAAAAAAAAAATATATCCCAGGAGATCTTTAGGGGTTCATATGATAATTTAGTTAAATACTCACAGACATTTACTAACAGAAAACATCACCATATTCTTTGCAAAAAACAATGGAAAAAAAGTCAATAACAACTTTTTAATGCAAAATAACCAAGGATGTCAATTCACTGTAAAAAGATCTATCTAGCCAGATGTACCAATCATCCTACACCAATCAGCCCCTCAAAGTGATATAATTATCAGGTCAGGAGGGGAACGGCTGGTGCATAAAAGACACCACCTTTCTCCCACCCCCTACTCATAGCCCACCATTATACCCCACCAACAACAGGCCAATTTGTCCGCGAGGCCCCTTGTGCCCACACTCCCTGCCGAGTTATTTAGCTCCTCTCCTGCACTTCAATGGCAGGTACTGATTAGAGGGGCTGCAATCTCCCTCCCTTTCTCCAAAAAGAGAGGGAGAGAGGGAAAAAACTAGCCCCCTTCTTCCAGGCAATCTTTAATCTGATTACAGGCTTTCTACAGCTTTTCAGACAAGACCAGCCTTGCGGGACAATGGAAGACCAAGTGGTTTCACACACAGTCTCTGAGCTATGTGATCCAAGTGTGGAAACTCAGAGTGCTTTCCCTCTGCTAGTAGTCTCTTTCAGGTTACACTATAGCTGGGTCAGCCCACCTGTCGCACAGGGTCGGGAGGGGGGATTAACGAGGACATCTCTGTTACAGGGTCAGCCCCCCGCCTTTCCATGCAAAACCTGCCCTCCCTCCCTCACTGCATCCCCTGCAGACATGTTTGATTAAGAAGAGGAGATTTGACCCAGACTCGTTCGCTTTTCGCCCACTTGGTTTGATGCTTCATGTTCTTCTTCCAACCCATGGGAAAGGAGCCGAAAAAACAATCCAAATGCTGGCCCGCCCAATGCAATCCCCTGCTGTCCATCTCATTTGTACCTTGTAATCCTTCCCAAAAACCTGCATATCGTCCCTATAATGTTTTTTACTCTTGCTTGACTTTTTCATGAGAGGCTTACAACTGGAGAATTCTTCAGAGAGTTACTGCAGAATGGTTAAGCTACACTGTTAAAGAAAAAAGGTTGTTTATGGACTCTTTGGTAAAGGCATTGGTTGTATATAGAAATGTGGCAATTCTAAGAACCATTTGAGTGCTTACTGTAAATAGTACTCTGTAGTTCAGAAACTTCTTCTTCTTTCAGAAAGTTCTTTATGTATGCTATTCAGATAATGTAACAGGTTGCATGTTTATCAAGTCATCTAAAAAAAGATAATTTAACAAGTTTGTTAAAGTTTGCTTAATTTATATGAATGAAGTTACAATTTGTGAGAAAAGCAATTATATTGATAATCTTTGCTTTAAAATCACAAGTCATACAGAACCACAGGGAAAGCATAGAGTAAGCACATGTGCAGTTGTGTACAGTCTGATTAAAAGGCGTGGGGTAGTCCAGGCTGCATGTATTGAAGGCTACAATGAAAGAACCTCAGTTATGTTGCTGCTTAATTGTTTAATTAAGCTCCTTATTTATAGTGTTATACTAAAATGCATGGGGTATTTCCTGTGTGACTGGGGTGGCCCAGTACAAGTTATCCAATTATTAGCACATTTGAAGTAAGGTTAACTATTTTGCGAGCTAAACCAGGTAGCTAATGTTTTAGCTTCCTAGTAAAATCTTCTCATATTTTCAGGTTAGAATTTAATATGCTTTTGGTATATTAGGGCTCTTTTAAATACATTTTGGTTAACCTTGTTGAGTGTTGAGTTACATCTACAGCAGGTGCGTATTAGCTAAAGAGCTAAAATATTCTCGACATGATTGGTTTCAGCATTGATTTTGCTATACTGTCCATTTACATTACTGAATGATAATGCATAATAATTTCTTGTGTTACTTTATTTGTAGGTTTTCATCTTTGGTGAAACAAAATGAGACAATCTGCCCGAAAACAAAAACAAAAGCTCCTGGACATACAGACTCCTCCAAAAAGTATTGGGTTATCAAGGCCAATTCTTTAGTTTTTGCTGTATACTGACATTTGGGTTGAGCTCAAAAGATGAATATGTAGACAGTAGTACATCTAGATATAATAAACAACTTAGAACATGGCATCTTTCATGGCAGACAACCCGACTGTTAAGTGGGTGAAAATATTGGAACAGTCTTAAAGTAAGTTAGAATAACTGCATCAAGTTGGCAACCCACTGATATCACCAAACTGTTGTATTCTTCTTTTGTGGTGCTTGTCCAGGTGCATAGTGCATAATTATTTCAGTTGTTTGTTTTTGGTGATTTCTTTCATTCAGCTTCCTCTTCAGGAGGTGAAATACTCATTTGGGTTAAGGTCTGGTGATTGACTTGATCATTCTAAAACCTTTCACTTTTCCCCTGACAAAGTTGGCAAGTTTCCCCTGTTGAGTTGGAAGTGTGTTTCAAGTTATTGGCTTAATGCATGATGAAATTCCTCCCAAATATTAGATACATTTCTGTAGACTTCTGAAATCATTCTGCTGGTACCATCATGAGTTACATCATTGATAAATATTAGTGAGCCAATTCCAGAAGCAGGTATGCAAGCTCAAGCCATGACACTACCTGCTTCACTGATCAGCTTGTATGTTCTAATTATGTGCATATCCTTTCTTTCTCCACACTTTGGCCTTTCCTTCACATCTTGGTTCCAGAACCTTTGTATTTCCTTGCAAATGCCAATCTGGTTTTCTGATTCTTACTGCTGATGAACTGTTTGCATCTTGTGGTATGGCCTCTATATTTCTGCTCTTAATGTTTAGTTTGACCAGTGGATTATGATACCTTCACCCCACCCCATGGAAGCTGTTGGTGATGTCACTGTGTTGACTGTTGCTTTGTCATCACCTGTTGTTATTTATCTTGGCCAACCTGTTGTTTATCTTGGCCAACCAGCTACAAAGAGGCCTGCTTTTCTACCAAAGACAACTCTCTGGTCTTTATGGTGGTTTATCCTTTTGAATTACAAACGCAGTCTTCAAGGGTGAAACCCAGGGTTCAAACCAAGAGTAGACATTCAGAGCTATGAATTGTTTAAAGATTCCATTTAACAGGGCCTGCCTGAGCAACAAGACACCTGTTGATATTCCAGTATATTTTATGACTTAAAAACTGGCAGGTTTCAGCAAAATATGCTATGTACTAAGTTGTTTAACAGATCTAGAAGTAAATATCAGGAAATGAAAACTGAAATTCAGATCTGTTGTCTCATATCTTTTTATTTCAAACCCAAATGTCAGTGTAGCAAAAAACAATAGTATTGGCCTTGCCGTTCCAATACTTTTCCCCCCATTTTGAGTTTTCGGTTGTGTTTGTGCATGTAATCTTCAAATTACAAATTCCTTCACTTTAGGAATGGCTGTTTATTACATTTTAATATTTTAATATAACAACCTCAAAATGTTTCACTCCAAAATGCATTTCTGTCCCTATTTTTGCAGCTTGCACCTTTATGTGTTTAACCCTAAGGTTTCACATGAAGCTTGTTGTATATGGTTCTGTAGAAAACCTTTTAAAATATTTCTATATGGCACCAAAAATTGTTTCACAATTGTTACACGACAAAAGCCCTTTTTGATTCTATATAGGAAGCTTTTTGTATAAGTGTAGGCTAATGATTCTGAGGCTAAATTAAGAGATCTATTTCAGAGAGAGATTGGAGAATGATATCAGGTTCATATAAAGGCTCACAAAGTTGAGAACTGAAGTGTTTCTTAACAAAAATCCATTGTGCCTATAGTTTCCATTGGCTGAAATCAATACTGCTTTCTCATGCCTTTTTAGATTTAAGACCAAACTAAGTCCAGACATTTCATATGTACTCCTCTATTTTAATTTTAGTATTTTTAGCTTTTGAAAGGGGAAACAAAAAACATACAACAAAAAAACTTAAATACATTTTTACCTTAAATTGCACATATTCAAGTATTACTAACTAATGCATGTAATATCTACTTACGATTTCCCTGTCAGATATTCACAAAACCCTTATGTGTATTTTAAGTCCATTAAAATGTCATGGGAATTGATCAGGAAATCACCCTATTGACCCTGTTTGACCTCTCTACAAGAAGTTGATTTCCATAAGAATGGTGGAATTGAGTCAGACCTGAGGGTGACCAACAGGATTAACACCAACAGAGTTATTTGAAAATTCTACTTAATATTAACCTTAAATATATAATATTTAACAATAATTAATTGCTGTTCATTGTAAGCATTTAAATTCAAAACACACAAGTCAGACATTAGAATAAGTAGAATCTTTATCCAAAAACCTTTGTCTATTTATACTTTTATATTATATTATATTCTTATATACTATTATAAGAAAGAAATTTAAAATGATCCATTTAGCAGATCACAGATCACATAACTTACAGTAACAGTAATGTAGACAACATTACTGTGTTCTGATGCTATAATGATTTAGAGGTCCTGGATTAAATCCCCCCCCCCCCAAAAGGTTGTGGATGGACACACCACCTGCAGAGCATGCATGAGGGCTGCAGGCTAAAGAGTGTGGTGTTGAGCTGTTTGCCCTTCAACCTCCACCATGTCCCCTGCACTTAGCTATACAAACGGTTTAGGAGTCACACAGGGGCTGAACAGCTGGCATAAAGGCACAACAATAAGGTGACCACTTTAAGACATGTCATTGTGCAAACGCTTGTTGTGACAGAGGGCCAAGAAAAGAAAATAACAGGGTCCAACAAGCAGCTATTCTCCCCAAATTGTAGGCTTTGTCTCTTTACTATAGCCCAATGCACTGGAACCATATTGGTCTCAAGAACTGAAAAAACAGTCCTTCATTTCTTCAAATATTTATTTATTTGTTAATTTAACCTATAAAACTACCTAGAAAGTCAGTCTTCAAAAACATAACTGAATGTCAAATACAGCATGGATAGTCTATACAGTCTAGAAGCAACTCAATAACTCACTGATTCATCTTCAATAACTGCTTTATTCTAGTCAGAGAATAATGCCATTAATTGTCTGATTCTGTTAGAAGGCTGACTTGTGAAACACAAACTCAAGCTTTTTAAACACCCTTGATCTATAAACCAGGTAAACATACTGTATAAACTTTTGCATTGCATTGTTTTTTACTTTGAATATTTAAACAAAAATATATAATGTGCAGACAACCAGGGTTAGTAAAACAGATAAAATGTGGACTGTTGGCAATTAAATTAAAATAAAAAAGACAGACTCTTGTTTATAAGGCCAATATATTGCATAGGCTAGGACATTATTGCAAAGAGGCATATTTATGCATGTTACTGAGGCATTGAGTGTACGTCATACGTCTTCTTAAAAAATTAATATTTAAAACATATTGGTCATTTAGCATTGTCAAATAACGAGTTCCCCACAGCATTCTCATGGGTAAGCATATCAGCCAAATATTAGCCTACCTGACAGTTTCTCAAAATGTAGGCCATTAGATATTTAACTTAAGTTTAAGATTTTTTAGTATAAACACATTAAACTATAGTACTTAAGTGTACAGTTCATCTTTGGCTTTCTCAGCATATGTAGACACAAAGACTGCCCTGCTGCCTTCACATGCTGAAAAAGAATAAGAATGAGAAATGACAACTACGCTGTACTGGACATCAAGTGGTCACTTCTCTATGGAGATGGTAGACGCAATCCTGTTGATAAATTATTAAAAAACGTTCAGCTTCTGAAAGTTCATTTTTGGCATAACTGCACACTTTCTAAAATGAGAGACAGCAGCATTGTCTAACTTTCTGTAGAGTAAATACAGAAATATAAGTGCTAAACTACTTTTCCTTGTTGCGTTGTAGTGATACCTTCATCTTTTGTAATTTTAGTATGTAACTTTTACTTGGAAAGGAGCATGTGGTGTACCTTTAATTAACTTTTAGACTAGTGGTCTAAAAGTGGTCTCCATAGATTATGTACCTAACTTTTTTTTTTTTTTTTTTTTTTTTAAAGTTTTACTAAATTTATGCTTTTAGAAGAATGATATGTACTGTTGGTAAAAAAAAAAGAAAAAAGAAAAAAAAGAAAAAAAGATGTACACTTGATGATACTACCCCAGCAGCAAAGAAAGTATAGTTTGGTACCTTTCTTTCTCAGAGAATAGTAAATATTTCCTTATAATTATGTACATTACTGTGCAAAAGTCAAAGACTATTCTTTACCCAATATACAGTACATTTTCATTCAAACCTATAGGTCAATATTAATGTTTGATATTACAAATAAAATCTTTACAGATTTCATCCTTTTTTTTTCTGTTGAACACCTTTGTGTAAGGAACAATAAGGACGGGAAGATCAGACAATGTTATTCAAAAATAATAACATTAAATGAGTAAATATTTTATTTGTATAAATGAACTTTATAACACTAACCTAATTAAAACTGACCTGCATTAATATTTCCTGCATGACTATTTTCCTAAAAAAGGAATTACTTTACTGTGCATTTTCCCCACTATTGTTTGCCACAAAATAACTAACATTAAATGCAGACCCTGAATTCTATTCTATTCTATTCTATTCTATTCTATTCTATTCTATTCTATCAAAGAATGTATTAATAGTTTAATCTATTTATTAAATAAATTAGGGAATTCACAATGTTTTACTATGAGAATCAATTAGTGCTATTTAAATCAATTATTGTTTAGGATTTTTATATGACAAGGTCGGATACTGTCAGTGTCCAATGTAGGTGAAGTAATAGCATAATTGGTAGTCGGTGGTTATATACCGCCACCGTGTGGTGGTTTAAGAGGAAGCGAAGTGAGCTGTCGGCCCTTCCGTCAGTGATGCAAATGGCTTTTTGCGGTTTGTCTAGTTTTTATTCAAATGACTTACTTTATACACCAAAGCATCCCCAATACTGCATTACAATTATTAAAATATATTGTTGTAATGCAGTATAGAATTCACATTCATACTGCATACTACATTAATTCACACGGAATTTTCCCCCCACCCACGTGGTTTAATTTTTAGCTTCTCACGAGTAACTATTTTTAACATGTGATCAAATATGAACAATTCTTGAATTTTTCTGTGCACGTGGCATTCACATAATCCTATGCAAGACATTACAGTCACCAGAAATGCATATGATTTGTCTGTAAAGATTATTTTGTTTGTTAGATTTGTTTGTTAGATTTGTTTGTTTGTTTGTTCATTCGTTTACAGACAGCTTCTCACCCAGACTTACTGACAAGCTGTACTTTATATTACTCATACATTTGATCCAGACAGCTTCACACTCAACTTACTGGCTAAACTAGTCTAATCTAGAAAGTTGACATAGCTACATAGCTTAATTAGGTAACATGTTAGATAACATTCACAGTCTCAGTATATTATGGACACAGGTAATGAGACTTCTATTTTAAAAAGTAAAAAAATATATATATTAATAAAATGCATTAGAAAATATGCATATCTTATGCTGTATCTATGGTTTAGTCAGTCACAAAAGGTATATAGCTCTGGGGGGGAAGGGGGGGGGGGGATTCTCTAGTTTTACTATTTATAGGTATGTGTTTGAGGAACATTTTTGGTTTATTCCATAAACTACTGACAACATCTCCTCCAAATTCCACATAAAATATTGCCACTTGGAGCATTTAACTGCAGATAATGACAGCTGGTCAATATAACAAAGCAGTGTTTTCAGACCTTCAAAGAAATCAAGATCATATAAAAGTTTTTGCAACACAGTACTAATGTTCGAACGAAAGAAAAGTTCAGAAAACAATATTTGGTGGAGTAACCCTGACATTTAATCACAGATGATATCACATATCATCAGTGATCCTCTGCCAAATTTCTCAGTGGGTGTGAGACACTGTGGCGTGTAGGCCTCTCCAGGTCTCCATCTAACCATTAGATGACCAAGTGATGGTAAAATCTGAAAACTGGACTCATCTGAGAAGATGACTTTAATCCAGTCCTCTATGGTTCAATTCTTATGGTCTTTAGTAAACCTCAGCCTGTCTTGTTCTCATTTAAAACTTTTCTTTTTAACTCTTTTGGCATGATGAATAGATATTTTTGTATTCCAATTACATTTAATGATCTACTGGCACTGTTTTTGCCATTCAAATTGGTCCTATTGCAATAGGATAGTGACGACCACACAGTGTTTCTTTTTTATACCTTTCCACATTAAATAAGATTTGGTTCAGGTGATCACCTAATCAGTAGCTCATTAAGTAAAATGAGGTGTGCCTGTGTTGGAATTCCACCACAGACACTGGAATGAAATAGTTCCAGTGTCGAATAGAGGTGCTGATTTAATAAAATATATATATATATTTTTTTTTTTTCCAGAACTGTATAATATATGTAAAAATAGCAATATAATATACAGAAAATGTGTATGCAACCAACTTCCTAAAAAGTTTTTTGTATATGCTCTTGTACAGTTAGTGCAGCTTCTGAATGTTTGCCCTTAGCATACAAGGCTTTACATTGGAATGGCAATTATGTGTCTGTCACAGTCACGATCATAGTTGTGACTCAGAATATTACCACGTCTAACCTGCTCCACCAGGCAGAATGGCTGGAAATAGTGAAGGTGGTTAAGACACTTGAAACACTTTTCGGCATTGCACTTCTCCATCGTCTGCAACGGCAGAGTTAAAACTGGGCCAGATCTCAAACAAAGAATTTCAATTCCTTAATGATGTTGTTTTTATTATTTTATTGTTGTTTAAATACATTTTTGTGATCATTTATAGTGTTTAAAGTTAGATTCCCTTCCTCTTTTCTTCTTTCCTGATTATCTTGGGGGGGAAATCACACCTGGATCTCAACCTGAACTAAAATTTAGATAGCTAGATGGACTGTCTTAACTCACCAATCATAGCAGAGACATCACATTAGTAGGTGGAGGCATGTAGGCATTTACTCTGGTGTAAATTTTGTTGATAGATCACCCATGATATTATCAGGCCATGACCATGACCATGGACCATGATCATAGAGCCACCAGCTCCTCTGGCCTGTAGCAATGCTTCAATGAGAAAATCATGACTAATAGTATTTCTAGAATGAATATCATCAAATATACAGACCGTGATTTCAGCTCTCGTACAAACTACATTATGCTCAGTCCAGTTCTATAATTGGTGACCAGTGACAGCTACATGAAGAAGAATTGGATTAATGTACCAAACAGAGTTAACACCTTCAACTGTACAGGACTGACTTTGCCCAAATAAGCTCCATACAGTATAAGGCACTCTGCCACGCAAGAACTCGGCAATGATGGAAGTGAAAATAATGAGACAATATTGACTACAGACCAGATAGCTGTTGTGCTGTAACTTGTCAGTTTGTTTAGTAGAACCAGTTCATCTTGATCACCAAGGCCACCTCCTCTGGCACCTGATAATGAAAATAAAAGTTTAGGTAAAGGTTTATATGAAACCAACCACGCATCAGCAGGGCACACTGAATCCCAAAGGCAGCAATAAGGAAATTAAAGCCCATTCTCTGTAGTTTTTCTAAAAGGTAATTTTTGTAGCCAGAACCCACAAAGATCATGACGTGCACATCTTGGGAACCTATTCAACAAAGAAGTGGAACACGAGAGGAATAGTTGTGTCATTGGTGTCTTCAAAATCTAGTTCAAATCAGTTACAAAAAACCTTTAAATATTGATAACTGATGTGAGAACACTTTTGTGTCGGGAGGTTGTGCTTCCAGCTGCTGACTGAAGAGATATTTATAGTGGATGAGTTAGAAGTGTGTCACATCTGGCTAATATGTTTAACTAAATATCAGTGTGCCATAACTTGGCTAAAATGAGCTACAGTCCTGAAAGTCAAGTCATGTTACAAAGAAAAAAAGGCTGCATATGATGCTTCTAAATTGTAAACTATACCTTTCTGTTATTTTGGGTGACCAATTAGTGCTGTTCATAATATACTGTATTTTGATCTCTTCATGGAACCCCAGTTGCATAAATGTATTTTAAAAAAACAAACAAACAAAAAAAGCATGAAACTGTGCAGAAATTAGTTAAAACAATTTAAAATGTGTGAAAAAAATCACGTGTGAATAAATCACAGGCTGAACTTAAATACTGTATGTATTGTTTTAATTAGAGACAAGACAATAAAACATAAATTACTTACAGCTATACCACTTTTCCAATGTGGAAATAAACCCTGTCTGATCCAAGCTATCTAATGTAGCTAGCTAGTACACATCATTTTAAATCAACATGCTAATGTTATAAAGAGACTTACATGACCCTAGTTAAAAGGGGTAAACAAATAAAAGCGAAATAAATTGTTCCATGATGTCCGTGATTATCATTAAGGCCAATTTGCACCCGGTATGAACGAGAGAGAGAGAGAGAGAGAGAGAGAGAGAGAGAGAGGTAAACTATATCGTGGAGTGAACCAATAGCGTAAGATTGAGGAAAAGTCAGATTTAGCAGACCCACAGGACACAGGTATATACAGACAACATCTAAATTCCCACATATATCTCATATGCCATATGTGCTTCATTTAGAAGACAAGTAAGCACAGACCAGTTTGAAAGTAGAAAATTCCATATAACTGCCAGGGTAATGAGTCAGAGGCAGATACAAGTGCAGATAAGCATTTAGTTAGTATAGAACTGGACAAACGCAAACTCTAGAAACATGAACAAGAACTCGGAAAACTAGAAAACACACAAACATTAACACAACAGACTCTAAAAAAAAAGAGAACTTAAATACTTGTTCATTAGACATGTGACTCAGGTGCTTGTGAGCTCTTGGGGAATGTAGTCCGGTAACGCTTTGACATGACAGTAATGAAAGAAAAGTAAAAAAGATAAATGCTTCCGTTCTTTGGCAGTGGAAAAAAAAAAAATCATTAAATGTTCAGTACAGGTCAGCATTGATGTGATAAACCACAATGCAACATTTTCAAATGAAAGTATCACAGTGTGTGCAGTAGAGGGTAAACTGGTGAAAATGCAACTCTATTTCCAGCTCCTCCAGATTGCGTGTGAAGTTAAAAACAGTAAAAATATAGTACACCAGGGTATGACTGTAGGCAACTGATTTGCAAGGTTTCAGTGCCTTAGGCTCAGTTTGTGATGCAGGTTTATAGAAAATGCCACTGCACATCAAAAGTACTGGCTCTTGGCCCAAAACCAATTAATCATGGCTTAGTTATTTGTTATTAAAGTTATATAATTGCTTCACTGCATAACTGGGACAGCTTGTATATTTCAGCTTGTATGACAGCTTTTTGCTTGGACACTAGGTCTGGTAGCATTTATTTACAAGAATGGTGCAAAAAATGCAGTGATCTTGCAACTGAGGAAATCCAGTTTGCTTTGGCATCATGCTGATGCAAGAATCAGTATTGGTATCAAGCAAACAAGTCCATGAAATGAATGGTTCCAAGAACACAACAGAGAGTTTTCATTGCCGCAGTGGCCTTTACAATCACTGGATCTGACATAATTAGATACTCTAAAGATGGGGTGGAAAGGGCATTTTTCAGCTAGATTGATAGCTGCTCATTTTACAGCGACAGTGTACCAGTCCTGCACAACAAATCCTGCATGAATTCATGCTGTTCTGAAGGCCAAAAACAGGTTCAGCAAACCTTGCAACAATGCTCGCACTACACCTACAAAGATGTTACTATTCATAATCACACTCTGTTGTTGAATGGATTGATTGAAAGTGTTCCTTTTTGACACTTTTTATATTTTAATTGCATTTTATATTTACTTTTTTTCTTTTCTTTTTTTTTTTTTTTAATTACTACATTTTCACTTAAGTAAAGTTTATTTTCGTATATTTACTAGTTTAACCTTCTTTGGTCATTATGTACCTTAACAGGGGCCTAGATCAGCAGTCCTAGTTTGCTCTTGACCACTCTCCATGTGCATGTCTTTGTCCTGTAAACTAGGTGAATACCATGTAAAGTATTATTGTTATAAATATTAACAAAACAAGAAAATGTTATAATTTTTGTGTTAGAAGACAGCATTGATCACAGTGGGCAACAAGTCCATAGAAATACATTTGAGAAAAGGTCTGGACATTGCCTGGAATCTTGAAAAATCCCAAGCAGTGTGACAAAATTTTTCAATTGAAGTTTATTGAATCAACCACACAGGATAGAAAAGGTATATTCTATAAGATTTATAAGATTTATAGCACAGTGTGAGAGTATGGACATTAAGCCTAGATGAATTGTTTGTCTGCTTCATAGCATTCAAGGATTGTTGAGGCATGCTTACAAATGCATTCACAGGGAACTATACTACTTCATCCATCCATCCATCCATCCATCCATCCATCCATCCATCCATTTTCTATGCCTCTTATCCATTGCAGGTCACGGGGAAACTGAAGCCAATCACAGCTGACTTTGGGTGAGAGGCAGGGTACACCCTGGACATGTTGCCAATCTGTTGCAAGGATATCACAGAGAAAGACAGCCATTCACACCTATAGCTAATTAAGGGTAGCCTGTTGACCTTAGGAAACCAGAGCACAAAGCCGAAACCCATTCAGGCACTGTTAGAACATGCAAACTGAGCACAGAAAGGCCCCTGGTCAACCCAGGGATTAAACCTAGAATTTTCTTGCTAAGCACCACACTGTTGTGCTGCCACTACTAAGAGTAATAATGTAACTCTTGAAACCCAAGCTTCTATGGAAGCCAGGGGTGGTGAGAATCAATTGGATAATTTATTGTGACCATTTGCATGCAAGCTGAGATCTTTAACAAAGTTCTGAAGTTATGTAAGAAAAGCTATTTGTAATAAATAGGACTGTCATACAGCCATCTTTCACTGCAAGCTTCTCACTGGTTGCAAATGGAGGAACCCAGGTGCTTATCAGAATTTTGTATAACCGTGGTTACATATGTAACTATGAACCTGAAGTGAGTTTTTTGAACAAGTACTATATATATTGTAATATATATATTACAACATGCAGTAAACAGTGATTAACTAAACTAAGTCAATATTTGGTGTGATGACCCTTTGCTTTTTTAAAATAAAAAATCGTAGTTCCAGGTTCAAATTGTGCAGTTTTATTAGGACATGAGCTGGTACGTTTTCCTGAGCATC
>JAOVYU010000004.1:8064090-8079404 GCA_025674565.1 Synodontis membranacea
AAAAAAAGCACAGCTTAGGAGATATGTGTGTGTGTGTGTGTGTGTGTGTGTGTGTGTGTGTGTGTGTGTGTGTGTGTTTTAAATGCAAAGAGTGTGTAGCTCTGCCCTTATTTTTAGGAAGGAAGGGCGCATTCTTGGGTCATGCTGCCAGCAGCGACGCATTAGGGCAGAGATCTCGTCTGGACAGCCATTGGGAGCTGGCATACGATACCCTGTGATTAACAGACATCATATATGGAATGTCAGCCATCACATTTACAGGACATTTTTATTTAAACATCACAAAACATTCTTCTTCTCAATATACACAATTTTTGCAGTCAAAACAACAAATAAAACAACTGCCACTGAATTTCATCTGTTTTTCCTCAAAATAAGGATTTTATGCCTACAACACAGTTTGCCGCCTTAACTTAAAAAAAAAAACCCAAAAAAACAAAAACATAAATACATACCATTGGAATAACACGGAATTGTGGTATCTTTTTTCACTGTCTATCTTTCTGCAAAGATCATTTGGGATATTAAAAACATTTATGCTGGTAAAAACAGACTGCGTAAAAGATGTCTATCTAAATGTGAGTTCCTCATACCAAATTGTATGCTTTCCTAAAATGTTGGATAGCTACATGCCATAGCATAAACGGTAATTAAATACTGGCTCCAGTGGTTGATGATTCTAACCCTGCGCGACACCTTAAAGTCTTTGTCATGCTTCTTAGTAAAAGAAAGATATAACAACAGAAAGAATGAACCGACTGGTTTGAACTGACTCAAATAACCACTCTTTACAACCAAGGAGGGCAGAAAAGCATCTCAGAGCACACAACACATCAAACCTTGAGGTAGACAGGCTACAAAACTAGACAGTTGAAGATTAGAAAAAGACCAGGTGATCTATCCAACCACCCACTATTCCATCACAGGGGAGCTGGAGCAAAGAGGCAGGGTACACCTGGGGCAGGTCACCGAACTCTCACAGGGCTAAGGCAGAGACAAACAACCATTCCCACTCAGAGTCACACCTATGGGCAAACACTACACAGAAAGGCCCACGTCAGCCACCAGGTTCAAACCCAGAACCTTCTTGCTGCGAGGCAACAGTGCTAACCACTGCACCACAGTGCCCCTCATAGACTAAGTGATGTTCTAGTGCAGCTACCTAAAGTTTGTTGTGCATGTTGTGTATTCTGAGGTGTTCCTATTAAAGTGGCCAGTGAGTGTATACATTTACATATAACGTGCCAAATATTACTATGGTAGTTTTTAATAATGTGTCCAGCAAGTGTATGTTACCAGGGAACTTTATACATTAATAATGAAATGCTAATAGTTCAGTGTGCTCAGTCAAATAAATTAAAAATCAAGTTCAGCTTAAACATGGTGTTACTAACAGCTAGAGCACAGCCTGCTGGTAGCTGCTGTGTTAAAAAAAAAAAAAAAAAAAAAAAAAAACATTTCATTTCCCACAGCTGCATGTCTCACTACATTTGATTTCTCTTTGCCATGACAAGTGTGTGCTTTGTTCATAAGCCTAATAATTACCTATATAGTTCCTGTGACTTGTTACAGTTAAAAATTGTCCTGCATTAATTTAATCAAAATGAATTGCCTTGGTTGCGCCAAAGCTACCGAAACTTATCCATAACCTCTGTGAGCACTTTGAATACACACACACACACACACACACACACACAAAAAAAAAAAACTTCGGGGTGCTTTCACTCCTGGTGCTTTTTTTTTCCCCAGGAAGCCCATGGTAGCCAGAAAGTCTTTTGTGCTGATATAAAAAAAAAAAAAAGAGGCTCATGCACACCTTAACCACTACAACACACTTACCAGTCCTCTCTAGTATCAGTTAACTAACTAAACTAATTTGCTACCTAGATTAATTTTTATCATTGCCAGTAATAAAGATTAAATAAAGATAGGTGTGATGAGGAGTTTGTTTGCCTTTTCTCTAGCTTTGGAGGCAGAAACTCAAGAGGAGAACAGTTTTTTGTGAATCTTACCTATACAGCCACAGTTCGAATAAGGAAAAAAAAATACCAAAGTGAAAGCACTCTTAGAGTGTTCATATGCATACTGCAGGCTTCCGTGATATCAATATTATAATAACGCTACACAAACAATATATTGTGGCAGCCCTAATATATGCATTTTGTATAGACAGTTGCAGACATCTGGTGAATAGTGAACATAAAATTTGTGTTTTTAAACTTTAAATGTGCATTTGTATATGCAGCTGTTAATGATCAACTACAATTTGGTTTACAGCATAAAAAAAAGAAAAAGAAAAAAAGAAAATTATATTTTGCACAATTGAATATTGTGTATTGATTCTAAATATTGATGTGCAATTCATTACTTATTAACTGATATCACTTATAATTTCTTAACAAGTAAGAAAATAAATCTTTTGACCTAACTTGTTAACTTACTGTTGCTGTGTTGGTTGGCATACGTGTCTTTTTGTTTCGTGTATGAAAATGTACAGTATAAGGGTATGAAAACTCTTGCTTTCGGCTACCTCTCTAACAGATTCTATTTTATTAAACAAACATCATGCTTATGTATATGTATATGTTTTACATGTAGGGAAGGAAACTGTGGACAGATCATGGATAAGGAAAGGACTAAATGGATTTCACTGGTTGTTGTGTGTGAAGCTGAAGTGTTAAATGAGCGTTATTTATTTATTTTTGGGCATGGTTCTAAGAAAAGGCAAGGGTATCAAAGGGTCATAATTTGTGATTCAGCCAAACATATGAATTCAGGATCAATTGTCAATTAAAATTGTCTTGTGGACTGTAATTGAATTGAAAGATGAAAAGAAAGAGTCAGTCTCTCTGGTTCCACTAGGGGGCAAAATAGAGCAATAAACCCAGAGCCATAAACCCAACTACAGTACTGTCAAAATGTGTTCCAAGAGTATTTAAGCTTTTTATCGCAATGGGGATGAACAGTTATGAAATCACAACACTAAAGTCTAAAGTCATTAGCTCCTCACTTCAATACGATTTGGTGTAGATTCATGATGTAATCCAGCTCCTGTCTGCTTCGCCACACATGTGGAAATGTTCCACGTGGGTGAACGCTTTTTAACGCTCTTGCAATTTAAAAATATATACCGTGTCATAAGTTGTAAAGTTGCAAATGAATGAACTGCAGACTCTTTATCTGTTTTGTAGGTGATGTTCTATCCATTGAACACATGCGAACAAATAACACATTTAAGATGAGCTGAGGATGTGTTATTGGTCTTGACATTACACTTACACATTTACACTTGCAGGACATCTGTGCCTCAGAACACCAGAACTTGTTGGAACGATAAGATTTCAGTATGTTTCGAATGCTCATGAGGATAATTCATTTTCAGAGAGATTCTTGATAGAGTCGGTGACGCTGTGCGGTAGTCTCACCTCTTTCTACTTCATCCCTGGTTTGCTGATTGCTCATGCTGGTGTATGGAGTTATTCCTCTAGAGAACGTCTCCCAAAGCAGCACTCCAAAACTCCACACGTCACTTTCATGGGTGTAGCGCCCTAATACACAGCCAGAGGGAAGCAACGAGTCATTCACACACATCTGCAGTTCACTGAATCTGCATATCTCCATGTGAGAACAAGCACAGTGAGTAATATTACAGATAAGCTCTGTGTGGAAAGCAGACACTCAACAGATTTCTCTGATGAGGCATTAACACTCACCAAAGATCCAACCATCTGCTGGAGATCATTCAGACTGTCTATAATCTCCGGCTCAGTGTGGCATACATGGCACAATGCCATCTTATATACAAATAATTTTTGACAATGAACTCAGACCTAGAGATGAATAGTGTTGCCTCTTTCTTGTTTGACTGTGTTGAAAGTGTGGAAAAGACCTAGCCATATGTGGCTGTACCATAGTTGAGAGCCTCTGGTGCAGTCCATTTTACTGGGATCTGTTTCATGCCTCCGGTTGCTGAGTACACTCCTTCCTGTTCCACACGTGACATGCCAAAATCGCTGATTTTCACCACACTCTTCTCTCCTACCAGACAGTTCCTCGCTGCCAGGTCTCTGCAGGATTGACAAAGAGTGTGTGATTGATAGACCATAAAAGAAATGGAAAGACAGGGCAAGACAAGCAGATAAACACACAGAGGCAGACAAGCAGGTAGAAACATAGACAGAACATCATAAGATACGATTAAATAAAGGGAAAAGAGAGCAAGACAGAAACAGAAACAGTGATAGAGATGCTGATGCGCAAAAGTAAAATCCCCTTCTCTCCTGAAGAAGAGTTTCACCCTTTTGGTTATTATTTTTGTTTGCACTTGCGTGCAATATATATTTTCGAATGATTTTTATTGGTCCTACTTCCAACTTCTAAACAAATTAGTGTGGGATCCCAGTCCTGATATACAAATCAAAATCTTATGACACACAGCTATATAGTCACCATTATTCGCCCTCACTCTAGTTCACAGCTCGACTGGTAATATCATAACATATCCAAAATAAAAAGCTGGTTTTATCCTGGTCGTCTAGGTGATCATACCCTTTCCTTTGCAACATCTATCAGCAGTTTTCAATTTTAGCCCAGCCTGGTCCCTGCCACTCACTACACTGGGATCAGACTAGACAATATTTTTTGTCTTTCACAATGGACACCTTGTCAGATTAGACAATCAGAGACTGGCGGCAGTACAAGTTTATAGGCGCTCATAGGAATTGTCAAACTAGATGAGAAAATACAAAAACTCCTGACATGCTAGACTTTTTGTCGTGGGGTGTCAGACGCCACATCGCTGTTCCTCGATTATGTTACACTTCAAGGCCTGTTCGTCACTCACGATGCTCACATTCAGGCCCTGGATGCTGGAAATCTGTCAGCTATGGTAAAATCATGTGAAAATGTGTTTGAATTTTTGTACTCTAATCCAGGCATTAAGCCAATTCTCCCCTTCAGCAACACTATGTTGACCACTACATGCTTCTGCTGAGATATGTGCACATACAGTAGATATAGATAATATAGATGATGAATTGGTCGCTGTTGCTCGCTGCGTTCATACATCAAGATCATAAACAAGTCGCAGAGGTAAGATCTGCTTGTAAGCCAATGCAACCTTATTGACTATGTACCCTGACAAAAATCAGTTCTAACCGCAGCTTAATGGTCAACCTACTTTTACAAATTTAGATTTGTTACAGACATATAATTTGGCATATCGCAGATTAAGTAAATGCAAATTAACGTACACTTACTAGAATTTGAGTCTAACTTTTGTCTAACTGTTGGAAAAGAGTGATTAATGTAAACGTACGGTTGGATAGATATGACATAAAACAAGACCTATCGGTACAGAACAAGCATTTTGAAGCTTTTAAATCTATTAGCATTGATTAAAATAACAATAATAATAATACTCATCATCATCATCATCAAAATATAGCTGCAAGCAGTGATTAAGGGGCCCAGCATTTTCTGGGTCTATATTTTAGTGAAGAAGAAAGACAAGCAACTGGAACCAGAAGCCAGTGGGACCATCAGAACTTGTTCCCAAAGGGATATACTAAATTTCAAGCCTTTGGTGAGCATTTGTCTCACTTCCTGCTTTCAGTAGTCATCCCAAATCTCAAAATAACTCCAAACTTCTTTGTTAACAATAAGTCATTCTGCTAAACATATGTGCCTAGTTTGATGTCATTTTGTGTAAGCACTAATTCTGGTTTGGGAACTTCAATATCAAATCTGTTTGCGCGTTACTGACAAATCACACTGTATATCCAGAATGTATTCTGTGTTCGTTTATAAAAAAAACCTATTATTCATAATGGTGCAGAATCCAGTATGGTGGAAAAACATCACACGGCATGAAAAAAGGAATAAAGGAAGGACATTTCTATGCCATTGCATTGCTGAGTTAGTTAGAAATGTACGTGTAATTTTGCCCCTGATCATGGAAAAACGCTAAAATTACTGTGTCGATGGTTGAGACTGTCCTCTATCACTATTTCTAAATAAATAATCATAATAAATATACACTTACAATTGGTACTCATCTCCTAGTAATAAATTCAGAAATCAGAAAGCACAAGATCAGGAGAAAATCAAGATATAAGAAATGTGTAGTGTACATCTACAATGGTGTGGCTATTATATAACGAGATTGAGCAGTACTGATCAGTACGATCCTGAGACAACTGAACTGGGTTCCTGATGGAGTAACAGGGAACCAACACTGTTGCAAAAAAAAGGTTCTTGAAACTTTGCAAGAAAGGGTCAGAAATAAGAGGCCACAGCTGTGGGAAAATGTTTTCCTCCTTCATTAGGACAACACCCCGGCACACACAACACACACAGTGGAACAATTATTGCCCCAGAAACACACCACAGTATTTGATCACCCTCAGTATTCGTCTGATCTATCACCGCGCAACTTCTCTTGTTTCCCTAAAATCAAGTTCTGCACTCAAGGGAACTCATTTACTCATTAAAATTGAATCACAGCATCAGCCTCGTAATTTAACAGCCACATCTGTGTATTTCTTCTTTTTTTCTCTTTTCACAGCACTCTCTTCTTCGTAAGTAGCCATTCTCACCGATGGATGCACTTCTTGCTCTCCAGGTACTCCATGCCAGACGCCACATTCTCTGCCATTTTTATCAGCATCTTTGGCTTCAGGTTGTGTCCCTCTGAACGGAGGAAAGACAGGAAGTCTCCACCTGACAGTACAAATTTCAACACATACACACAATGAATTCAGTGGCACTTTAATGCCATGAACACAGTGATATTTAAGACTTTTCATTACCTTGCACCAGCTCCATGATTATATAGATGGGCTGTTTCTGTGTGCAGACACCGATGAGCTTCACTATGTTCGGATGGTCATACTGTTTTAGAATCCTTTAGAAACATAGTGGGAGAATCAGTCACACAGCTTGACAGTGTGTGTGTGTGTAAGAGAGACAGTAACTGAGTGAGTGTTTATACCGAGCTTCCATGAGAAACTTATTTTTGAGTTCTATAGCAAGGTTTTCACGGCAGGCTTTCACCGCCACTGGTGTGTTGTCTGAGCGCAGACGGCCACTGAACACCTCACCAAAGTTCCCCTTTAAACACACACACACACACACACACACACACACACACACACACACACACACACACACACACACACACACACACACAATCTCAGAATTAGTTCAACTGGCCATTTGATGGATTTGCAGGAACTGACATCATTTATAATAAGCAAAAAATTAAGAAGTGCAAACCACACACTGCAGAGGTTTACTGATCACCAGACAACTCTCCACATTAATTCTTGTCATTAACTCAAAACAGAACTGCTGTCGTCATTTTAGTTCTGTATTCACTGTAGAACTGCATTCGCTTACAAGTCTGCTCTACGCCTTGCTCATTTTTATAAATGGCCAACCCACAAAACAAGAACGCAGAAAGAATATTTTTAAGCTTGTTGGCTGTTTCTGAGGAAGCTGCTCTGCTGGGGTGTTCAGTGAGCTCAGTTTGAGATCATCATAATGCTAATCATAATCTTCAGTGTATATCTTGCCCACAACACTATCAACAGCGGCTTCCTGTCTATGAAGCATCTACTGTTTCATCTCATTGTCTGCATGCTGTACATGCAGGTTTTCTTTTACACCATTCAAAAATATTTATGCATAATCTTTGTTTAATGATAAAGGTTCTGTAAAGGAATAGTCCTTTTGCATTTCAGAACTTGTTTGGATCTTTGTCAACAATCTGAAAACTCAACCCTAAATTGAGATGAGGACAAAAGTCATAAAAAAGTAGAAATTATAAAAGATTAAAAAAAAAAAATTTAAGATAACCAACACAAATGTAGACAAAAAAAAGAAAGAAAAATAGGTCGAAAGGTATGAAAAGATATTAATAGTTAAGTTAAGATATTAAAAGCCAACAACTTGTATGCCCAGCCTTAGCCTTTACTAATAGTATGGCATGGTATGATCATTGTTATAGCTTGATTTCTTGCATTTGGTTCTTTTCAGACTGTTATTCTTTTCATTTCACTATAAAAACTGGTTTCTGTATTAAAATTACCAAACGTTTTCAGTTTAACACGGTCCACATTACAAAAAAAGTTAATATACTACCACAACAACTAATGTGTACTACATGACTCAATCACGTTAAGCTATCCTTCCATTCCATTCCATAACAATCGTTTGATATAGAATGGAATGGAATGATAGCTTAACAGAGCAATAGATTTTTCTCAAAGTCCTTATTGGTTACTGCAAAATCCTTTATAGGGCCACATGTTTGTGGACAGCCGACCATGTTTTTTCGAATTTCACATTCCGGATATAGCCCCCACTTTGCTGTTACAACAATCTTCACTCTTCTAGGAAGGCTTTCCACTAGACTTGCTCATTCAGCCACAAGAGTGTTAATGAGGTCATGCACTGACGTTGGGGTGAGAAGGTCTGGGGTGCAGTCAGTGTTCCGGTTCATCCCAAAGGGGCTCAGTGGGGATGAGGTCAGGGCTCTGTGCAAACCACTCGAGTTTTTCCACACCACGATTTGTGCCTCATGCTGGAACCTGGCCGGGCTCCTTAGTTCCAGTGAAGGGAAACTGTAATGCCACAATTTCAATACGAAGATATTCTAGACAATTGTGCACTTCCAACTCATTGGCAACGTTCTGGGGTAGACTTACATGTGGATGTCATGATCAGGTGTCCATAGACCTTTAGCCATATATTGTACATGCAAAATAAACCCCACCAAATCTTTCAAAACTATCTTGGTTTGTGTCCTCATAGCTGGTTACAGCCATGATTATAATATGTGCACCACAAATTCGTGCACTTGTGAAACATTTCTGAGTAGCTCCTTATATCACGCTCTTCGTTCCAAGTTTTGAGGTTAAATATTGAATACATATTTGCCCGTGTTAAATACATGCCTGTACATAGATCCATTCCATGGCCACGATTATTAAAACAATAAATAAATAAAGCAAATAAACAAATCCATCTGCCTCTGATTGATACCGTGACACCACAGTAAGAAGGTTTATGTCATTAGCATTAATCTCATTTAATGAGATTACTTACTCATGACATCTACTAGCATCTGTAAATGACATTGCTGATAAAGAGACGTTACTGATCTATGTACTTACCCGTCCAATGCTTTGGCCAAGTAGAACGTCATCATGCTCTAAGCACCACTTGTCCTTCAAGACACGAGATAACCCACAGAGCAACAGAATCAGACAGAATAGTGTAATTAGACACAAATACTACCCGTGTTTCACATTCTCGGCCAGTGACAGGATGTAGTACAATATTACGTAATACAGTGTCTTGGTCAAGAAGATTACCTATTCTTTTTTTTCTTTTTGCTTGAATTGGCTAATATGTGTGTGTGACAGCCTGGGAACCTTCAGGGGCTGAAATTTTTATATTTTTGCAATTTCATTTCTCTCAAGTACAGTGCTTCCCAAGTACAAGTATAAGCATTTTAAAATACTCCTTCTGGTTGAAAGCATGATGGAAGTACTAACAGCTCAATGTGAATTGACACAAACTGAATTCATTAGGATCCTGTTCATTTCACTGAGCCATGCAGCCAACCAACAACTTGATCAGATCATGACGTTAACTGTGTGATTAAATCAAATGTAGCTAACAAGGTTTAAACATCTTTAGGCAGACTGACTGCAATTACCTCTGCATTTGTTAAACTGGCTTATGAATGAGCATGATCAGTGCAGAAAGATCATCAGTGCAAGAAAAAACATAGATAATGCTGTTTTACTGAAAGAGTTATAGTTTCTTAATGCTGACTTGTCAAAACTATTTTGGCCAAATGATGAATACCAGTATTCAGCAACAGCAGGTTTTCCCAGACCAACACACATATGTATGTGTGTTTGTGTTTGCGTGTGTGTGTGTGTGTGAGTGCATGAATGTACGTATGTAAGTAAGTAAATAAATAAACGCAAAAGGAAAATCATGATTGTTGCGAGTTGAGTGTTACCTTTGGGATGGGTCTTTTCAACATTATATCCGTTCTTCTAGTTACATTTTTGTTGGACTTGAGAAGGAAGTTAATGAGCAGCGGTATAGAGTGAAAACCCTCACCATCCAGACGATAAGTACCCTGTACGTGCACATAAACACATGACGGATATAGTAGTATAGTACAGTATAGTAGGATACAGCAAAGGCCCAAATGAATTTGATACACCATTCACTCGGATCAACCAGGACATTTGTTGTTTCAGCCAAAAGGTTTGTTTCTTTAGTTGTGCACTGGTGCTCGGAGGCTAACGAAAGTAAAAAAAGAAAGGCTACCAGTTTAGAACACACTTGTCTTGAAAGTTATATATTCCCAAAAGGAATGATTTCTGGCACTGTATTTTTATGTATCTAAAAAGGTCAAAAATGTGCTGTACAGCAATTAGAGGCAAAATGAATAAGGAGATGCCCTGTGTGTGTGTGTGTGTGTGTGTGTGTGTGTGTGTGTGTGTGTGTGTGTGTGTGTGTTTGTGTGTATTTTCAAATACTACAGAGTTTCCTGAACTGTTTCCGTCCTCCTTTCAAATATTTCAATCACACTGAAACTTATAGTATTTTAGTATATAGCTACTCTTAAAATAAAAAAAAAAAGAAAACTGCATTTAAAGATTCCACTGAGACTATCAGAATCTGGGTTATTCATCAGAAGGTTGGGGGTTCAAGGCAAGACCCTTAACACTATCTGCTACAGGGCAACTGTATCATGGCTGACCGTGTGCTCGGATCCCAAATTCCTAACAATCTGGGTTACACGAAGAAATGAATTCCACTGTGCTGTAATGTATATGTGACAAATAAAGGCATCTTCTTCTCAGCATCATCTTCTTCCTGCAAACTTGATTAATTAAGCTTATATCCAAGGCACATAGCTTTCAACCAACTTGATCAAATTGTGACGTTCACTGCGTGAGGATATCACACTTATCTAGCATGGTTTTAGACATCTTTAGGCAGATTGTCAGGTTTAGGTGCTCCTAACTCCAAAAAGCAACAAACATATAGTTTTTAGCCTTAGTCTCTTTAGTGAATATTTAGTTGGGGTGCTGTTAGCTAATATCTTGTTTTATTAATATTCTACTGAACATAAGAATGGACGGTGAGGACAGGAAAAAGTGTCCTGTACCACTTAATGTTCCTGAAAACACAAGCCACAATCCCTTTTTTTTTTTTTTTTTGGCTTATCTCTTATCCCCACCTTCTCACTCATATATATCAGACTCATATAGGAAACATGCTTCACAGATTTCTGGTATGTTTTATGTTTGAGGTGATGATATGGATGATGATACAATACTAATATTATGATCTATTCTATTACTTTACGAGACTCTTCCTATACTAATGTTGCCACTGTTGAGAGTGCTGAGAGTAACCTTAATACAGGACGTAACACATTCTAAGACAAATACCTCTGTGTTCTGAATGAGGAAATGGCGACACTGCCCAGCCCAGTGCACGGACAGCACATACTCCTGTTTGCCCTGGCTCTGCCTGACCAGAAAGTCCCCATCAGTCTTCAGCAGCTCCTGGACTTCGACACGTGGGATGGCACCGTGGTACCAACACTGCTGGCTCAGAGGCTTCTCGATCTCAGGCACGGGAGACAGAGCAGGCGGCACCTGGGAGACATTGTAAAACACGCTACTCTACACAACGGAACACGAACAGGCTACATTAGCATGATTACAATTAGTAATTTGCTAGTTCTGCTTTTCAGGGTTACAGGCACACATGGTGAAACGTTGATTTTGATGACATGTCCTCACAACCCTTTTACAATGTCTATCAAATACCGCTGGAAAGCACTTTTAACTGCTCTGTTTAAAAGACACAAGAGAAACCTCCCTTTGTATTGGGTGCAAAACGCTGAATACAGAGTGACAAATTCAGAATAATTAGGGTATTGTGCCTGTTTTGGTGTCTTTTATTTGGCAATCAAGTTTCAGGGTCTGAACACCCGGACTTTCTGGCAGGCAAAACATACAGTAAATGCGAGTGGTAAGTCTGCTTTCTGTTATGTCCCGAAGTTATAGACATACTCGAGACAAGACTTTCATCAGACTCCTTTAATTAGCGAGTTTAACACTTCATTTATATGCCTTTTAATTACCATTTTTATTGCTATTTGCAAGAATAATAGAATAACCCGACCATAGCGGTTCCCTTTTTGTACTATTATTTAAAGTAGTTTGTGTCCCAGTCTTCTTATTACTGAAAGGGAAGCAAACCATGGGAAAGGTTTACTCACAGTGTACTTGGGTTTGAACAGGCTGCTGAGGTGGTAGATGATGCTGTCCATGCTGGGGACCTTGAAGTCTTTGTCACGCTCCTTCGTTAAAGAAAGATATGATATGCTGCAGAATGTGGGTTTTGTACTTGAGACGGTGAGAAAACTAAACATGGTCAGCCAAAAAAAAAAAAAAAAAAAAAAGCTGCAGAATGTTACAGAAGAGCCCATAATGTTTATCTAACTGTATGATCAATCATATACACCGAGGTAACCTCATACCAACCTTACAGAGAAAAGAGAGCATTATCTAAATATGCCACACATAATTAGGCACCCACAGCTTTTTTTAGAAGCTTTACAGTAACTTTACAGTAGTTTTACAGTAACTTTACAGTAGCTTGATATCTGATGAAGATACACAGTTCTCTCCCAAACTTATAATGGGGGGAAAGAAACACAACGGTAGGCAGTAAAGGCTTTGTAAGCCATGGTCTTAAGGAGATACAGGAAAGAAACAACATCCCAAGTAGCACATTTATCTGTGGGGGATTCAGCATTTCTTCGAGGCAGAAACAATAAATCCAGAGCGCAGTCTAGGGCCTATAAAACTATGAAATTGCTCCTTTTCAAAAGCTGCTGATGTCGCTCAGCTGAAACAAAGTGCAGCAATAAAGGTTATGTTTAATGTGTCAGGGTCTTTGTAAAGGCCCACTAAAAACTGCCATATTTTTCTGTCTTCATCCAAACAAAGCACTACTACATCCTTTTACCATAATTCATAGTGAAATCTCCGGTCTTGGCAGAAAAACTTTCATGCAAAGCCAATAGCTATTTAGCCTGGTAAAGGGACAAAGTTTAATCCAAGCTGTAGGGCAAGGCATTCAAAAGATTTAATATTTCAGTATTCACAGTTCTCTAATAGTGACCAGAAGGAATGCAGGAAGATCCACTATCAGCTGTAAACTATATACTAGATGAGGCTGCTGATGCTGCTGTACTGAGAAGACTGCAGTGAAAAGGCATATTCACTTTTAATTTGAGGCATTATCGCTTTGTCTTGATCATAGGTGAGAATATATCAGCGGCTCAAGATCAAGAGGAGACCAAGATCAGGATTCAGAGGGCCTTAAGAAATGGGGAACAGGAATAGTGGGAGTTTTTGTTTCCAATCTGTCTTTTAGATGCTTATATGACCGCAACACCCAGTGTTCAAAACAGGAACTTAGTTTTTCTTAGTAGATGACCACTAATTGAATTTTTATAATAATCACATTCCTTTTCAAATGGGACAGTAGGCTATAGTTTGGACACCCCTGGTTAAAAAAAAACCCACAACAACTGCATATGAGGCTGTATATGAACGGTGAATGCTACTAAGGGTATCTAGATCAAAACATTTCCATAATGCAGGACATTAAACAAAAGTGAAAGAACAGTGTAGTTATTATGCCGTATTTGTTTACTGTTACAAAATCCCTATATGACTGTGTCTTTTGTTGGAATAGCAGACTGGTCAGAAATTTGAGGAATGGTATTTGAATAATGGGCCTTGTCACAGTGCTTGAAAAATGTCTGGCTTAAAGAAAACAATACCAGTTCATATGATTGTACACCCACTCTTTCAATCCTATTCACCCTGATTATCAAAAACACACAACACAAGACTGTCAAAGGCTTATCACAGAAACCTAGTGTTTTTGTGCTGTTGAAAGACTCACAGAGGTGCTGGAGTTGAGAGAAATCCGATCTTCCAGGTCCGGTAGTGCTGGTGCGTCTTTACTGCCGAGGCTCTGCAGTTTGTCAGCCAGCAACCTGCGCTGGGCCTCGAGCCGGGCACGTGCCACCATCGATGTCACCACCAGCTGCCTACTGTCCTCCAGAGCATTTCGCTTGCTGAACTGGTACACCCTGGTTAACAAGATGGTAGTACATTAGTGGTTACCATCCTGCAATAGTGACCAGAAGATTGTGAATTCAAATGCCAGGACTGCCAAAGAGCCACTCTCGGGCCTTTCATCAAGATCCTTAACATTCAGCTGTTACGTGTGGACTGTGTTCCCAAGGTAGGCTCTGGATTCCATAACAACCCTGACCCAATCAATGTGGCTAATGAAGATGTATGAAGGGCATAGATGCTAATCAACGGTTATTAAACTGGCTGCCGTGCATTAGTGCACAGCACATGTGACTGATGGTGTAGGATCTAAGCACAGATGGACTGTTGAATTCACTGCACTTCACCAACTTGTTCACAGTTAACCAGAATTACTACACTGATCTTACTGAATAAATAACTTTGCTGGAGAAGTAGGACCAGAAGTAGGACCAGCAATGACAGCATAACAACACAATCTATAGTTTAACATCAACACCTATTTGGCTCTCTAATATACTGTATATATCCATGCCTGAATACACAATATGCTCGGACAGATGTTTCATTTGAATCCTTACGGCAGTAAGGGTTACTGAGCTGCTCTTAGGCCAGCCATAACGTTACACAAAACATTAACCGATTCATCAAAGCAGTAAACTCTAACAGTGCTGGACAGGCATCTAAACCAAGACATATTAACATATTAGCCCAGTGAAAACACTCATCATTGTGGGGGAGAGGAACCTCAAACCTGTTTTAAGACACACACACAAAAAAAACAACCCTCTGACTTACAGCTAATGTATTATTTCCATGTAAATGAGCAAACCTTTCTTTAAAATCTCACAGCAACGCAGTTAAAGCTCACCTCTGGCCAGCATGGTCCAAACTCTCTTCGGCCTCCAGGTCCATCTCCAGCTGGTTAACAGTGGCCTGCTGTGTTCCCAGAGTCGCTGCTACACCGAGAAGCTCCTCCTCGATAGCGGTGAGCCTGACGCAGCAGGAAAGAGCAGCATGAGAAAGACTCACTGCACAGAGAGGATACAACTCTGCGTTTTTAATACTTGATTATAGGCACTACATTATATGACTTTAGTTTTATTACATTATCATTGCCTACGTCACCTAAAG
>JAOVYU010000004.1:8099663-8119020 GCA_025674565.1 Synodontis membranacea
TTCAGGAATCTTATTTAAGCATGGAAAAAGCTTGGAAAAGGCTTGTACAATGTAGCAATTGAACTTTTGATTACTAACGCAGATCATGTAAAATGTGAAATGGCAATTCATGCCTCCAGAAAGCATAACAAGGTAACAGTATGGCAAGCTGGCAAATGATTTTTAAAACTTTTAATAATTATTTAAAAACATCAGGGGTTCTAAATTAGGAGTGATATGCCAGAAAAGAGGTTTTGCCATTACATCCACCTCTCCAGCACCGTGATGCATGGGCTGCCTCCACCATCTTGGGCATATGGACAGTCCCATATTTTTTCAGGCTGTCACTGGGCTGTGGACTCATCATCAGTGCTGACATCACTGACCATCATCAGTTCTGACATCACTGACCACCTCAACAAACTCTTGACCTCTTCCCCACTGGGCTTGGGCAATAGGATCTTGAGCCATCAGCAGTTTGAACTCAAAATACTGCAGCCTATCCTTCTCCAGTCTCTCATTCATCTCAAAATGGACTGTCTACCCTGTACGAATGGTACGGACAGTCCATTTTCTTGTACTGCTAGACATTGGGTAGAAGCTGATCATTTGATCACACAGATCAACTCTGCCCATGTTAGTGTTGTACTCATTCACAACAGCAGGTTTAGATACATCAAGATGACGCTTCTCTTTTGATGACCATCTCATGCAGTGCTCTGTTCCATGGACAGTGGAGGCCAAGAGGACTGCCTTATTGTCCTGCCACTTAGTCACTGCAATCTCTGATGGTTTTCTGACAACTATCTCAGATGCACCTCTTCCTTTTTTCCCCCAAATGTGTTATCGTTTGACATCAGACTTGCACTTTTTTGGGATTCTGTTTTTCGTGACGGTCCCTGTTCCCTGGAAACCACTAGCTTTCAGCGCATCTAACAGTTTGACAGAGGTGAAAAATCTGTCAAAGTATAGTATATGTGTTCCTCGTGGAAGTGTCTGTACCTCCGATTCCCAGGTGATGGTCAGTGAATGTGTTCTTGCCCATATAAACCTCAAAGTCCAGCACCAGACCACTTGGACTGGCAAGCACAAAGACTTTTAGGCTGGTGGGGTTTGGTTTCCCAGGCACAAACTGCCACACAGGACACCGGCCTGTGAACGGAATCATCTGTTCATCCACACAGGCCTCCTTTGGTCTTGGCAAACTGAGGCAGCCTTGCTGTACTCTTTGTAAGAGAGGTCTCACCCTCCAGAGGACATCATTTCTCTTCTCCTCATCAGACACATTCAGATCATTTGTGACTTTGATTGATTGTCTAATCTTGAAAAACCTGTCTCGTGTCATTGTATTGGCTATAATTGGGACTCTTGTCTTCGCTGTCCAGTACATCCGGATCCTAGGGTAGCTGAGACACGCCATGTACATTGACCTGCCAAAGAACGTTTTGATTTCTTCTAGAGTGGTTTTCAAACTAGCTCCAGAGATAAGCACCTCCCGTTTTTTCTGTTCTCAGAGATGTTTTTAAAAACTTGGTCATCTATGTATTGCTTGAAGTAATCATAGGGGTTGGTGGGGGTTACCAGTGTTGCCCAGTAAATTGTCCTCCACAACAGGGTTGAAACTGTTGAATAAAGGAGATGCTAATTTTAATGCAATCTCTGTAATTTCATTTATACTTATACATTCTCTTTCTCCCTCATTCTCTTTCTGCATGTGTGTGTGGAGACAACATTTTCAACATCAGGTCTCCCTGGCTTACACATTGCTTCTCATCCATAATGTGCGCTCATTGTTCTCAGCTTGCTCCTGCGCAGGCTCCTCAACAGTTGAAACATCCTCCTCTGAGCTTTCCCCTTGCTGTTCTACTGTCTGCCTCTCCAGCTCATCTCCTGACAGCTCTTTGTCCGACTCTCCTGCATCAATCCTCAGCAAAATCCTATCTATCTTACACATCACCTGGCTTTCTTTTTTGTGAATAATGGTCAAAATGAGAGTTAGTAAGTCCTGCTGTCCTCTCCAAAGGACACTGAGTAAAAAAAAAAAAAAGTAGTCAAGGAGAGCGCTATGCATCAGCCACTGTTGTCACCAGACGTGCCTTTGGTGGTGGTGGTGTTACAGTGTGGACAGGTGTGTCTAGTCAATACAGAACTGCCCTACACTTTGTGAATGGTACAGTGACAAGAGCATACTACCTAAATAACATCATTAATCCAGTCATTGTTCCCCTGCATGAACAACACAGGCCTTACTTCATCTTCATGGACGACAATGCTCCAGCTCGTCGAGGTCGCATCATTAGGGAATGGCTGCTGGAGACTGGGGTACCTCAAACGGAGCGGCCTGGACTTTCCGCAGACCTGAATCCCATAGAAAACCTATGGGATCAGCAGAGTCGCCAGAACCTCAATGACCTGAGGGCCGCCCTTAAAGAAGATTGGGATGCCATGCCTCAGCAGCCAATAAGTCGACTTGTGAACGGCTGTAATTAATGCTCAAGGGCACATGACACGTTATTGAGACACTGACATTTTTTGTTGTGGTATACTCACCACTGTTGTTGGCTTTTGTTTCAATAAATTGTTTGAGATGAGGAAATCACCATTGCATGCTTCTACTTAAATGCCCTACTTTCATGATATATCAATGTAGTGTGAACTTTTTACGTTTTCCATAAATTTCACCCGAAAGCCAAATATCCCTAACTTTTTGTGAGTTGTGTATATACTTGAAGACATCTCCACAGTGTGATTCATGATATGCAATATTGCGAACTTGCTCAGTCGGTTTCAGTTGGATTTATAATAAACATTCGTCGTAACATTTAAAAAGAAATTACGTTTACATTTAAAAATCTGGCAGATAATTTCTAACTTTGACTTGCATGAGGAGCAGATTCCAGAAGAGCACAGGATCACAAACACAAGAGTTGGATTAAGTGCTTGGAAGCTACTATAGAGTACATACTAAAGCTGTATGTTAACTGCTAAAGTACACTTTTCTGAGATATTGCTGCCATAATGATATTATTTTTGATAATTTTTTTTTAGATTTTAAATATAAAAAAAATAGCAATTAAGCCTCTGATTGGAAGGAGGAGGAGATCTCAATAATCTGTTTGTTACACTCTTTAATGGAAGCAACTTATTTGAGGTTAAAACTTCGTACTGTATTTTTAAAAATGTATATTATATATATATATATATAGATATTTAAATAAAAATGGAGGAAAAAACAATTTTTTGTTTCAAACTAGTTTCTTACTTTATAACGTTGTACAGTAAGAACAGAAATATTGGCCCTGTTTACATTTGGTTTAAAAATGTGTCTTGGGTGATCGAGTCACAAGTGGACAGCTGAGATGCGTTGTTTTTTCACAGCTGTGTCCAGAATGTGCCTCCAAGGTGTCCAACTGTCCACTTGTATTAGATTTAATTACACCAGTATATCAGTACTCCTCTCTCTCTCTCTTTTTTTTTTTTTTTTTGAGCATTGGCAAACTCACCAAAAAATTCCCTCCACATCCTGCATAGAAGACATTTTCCTGTTACAGTCTAGACAAGCATGCATTAGGACATTACTGTTTACACCACAAAAGCTATGCGGTCAAATGATTCAGACCACCATGGCAAGTCATTTGAGTGCAAGTGTCTTGAATGCATCTTGGAAGTTTACAATTGCATTTAATGCTGTCCACTTGTGATCAGATCGCCCAAAGCGTATTTTTAATACCAAGTGTACACAGGATCATTAAGCTTAGGATCGAACCAGCTGTTTGTTTTCTTTGTTAACTGCTAGAGCAATGTTCTTGAAAGAAATCATTGATGTATGGTATCTCATGAAGCATATCACAGTCCAGGATGCCATAGGAACAGGCATTTAAAATAAATAAACAAACAAACAAAAAAACCTGGGTTGAAAAAAATCTAGTGCATCGTCGGTTTGGAAGGTTTCAAACTTTGTAGCACATTTTAAAGGCTTTGCCACTTCTGCTGTAATGCATGCAGCTCTAGTGTAAGAATTGGTAGGAGTTTTACACTTCATTACATCTGGGTATTAATAGACTGCTACACAATTTAGTGCAAACATACTAATTCACTAAAAATACACAATCTGCGAAACAGGTCAAGCGATTATGCACTGCAGCTATACACCCAACATTGTCTTTTACAGTGCTGCACATGAGTGACTCATTGAATACACTGGCAAGTTAGTCCTCTTGATGTGCAGTCAAATGAAAGTGTGTAGAAGTTTTTGAGGAGGAAGAAAATAATTATCAATATTGTCTATGCAATTGCGAGTCCTTGCAAGCTGTATAGATGAAAAAAAAAAAATACAGAAAAGGAATTATTGGCTACAGATCTCTCATCCAGGTTGACTATGATCTCATTGCAGTAAAAGAACATACTGAAGTTTAAATGTACAATGGCAACACCACTTGCTTTTTTTTAACACCTCCTACTAGCGTGGTGGTTGTTTCCTGTGCAACGATAAGCACGCCTCCAACCACGTTTGACGCAGCACACCATCTAAACTTCTACAGGATGCAACTGTCTTTTTATAGAACTAGAGATGTAATGGACAGCTTTGTCTCACCATGCTGTCTTGCTCTTGCAGCTAATTGAAGTAGAAGTAATTAAACAAAGAAACCTCCATAAAATATCTCGGCCACAGCAAAACAAAGGACGAATCTGGCTTTTGGAAATGTGAAAAAGTCTGACAAAACAGTGGTAAAAGTAGAGAGGCAACTTCATAACTTTGCATAGATCTTTATTTTTCATAAATCTAATTCATATATTGACATCAATTAAATAAAAAGAATTTTTTTTTAAAAAGGCAAAATCTTTAAATTACATGAATATGACAATGCACAAAAATAGGTCTTATTTTATATTAATGTAGTTGTTCTGTCTCAGATATATACTAAATTCCATCAACAGGACTTATTGACTATTCAAGCTGGGCACAGTAGAAGTGCATGGTGGTAAACAGGTTTTGAGAGTCTGTGTGTGCGGGTGTGTGCGGGTGAGGGAGAGAGACTACCGAATCTGACACACCATGTAAAACATGGCAAGATCACATCGATCTTAAAATCTAGAATGAAAATAGTCCCTGTCTATCAAGCGAGTCTATCCTGCAGTTTTACTCGCCTGTGCAGCATGCATGTTTCACATTCTTGTCTTTGGTCATGCTTTCCACAAAGCCCGATAATCCTGCAGGACTCTGTGGGTGCTTAATGCTTGTGTTTAATAAGAAGACCTTCGTAAGAATACATCATGCTGTTAGTTTAACGGCAGACCTTGCAATTGTTTGAGCAAGACGGCCCAAGACCATACGACCAGCTGAGTTCACTGTTTCAACACTTGTTAGGGAAATAATATAATAGTGGAAGCAAAACTCAAACCACATCACACTAGCAAGTGACAAGTTGCTGGTGTCACTTCAAAGTTTATCTGTCTCTTGTGGAGTGGAGTGACTGACACTATTACTGCTAGTAGTTCTAATAACAAATGATATTAAAAAAAATAATAAAAATAAATTAATGGTCACTGGTTTTATTACAGGGTTTTTTTTCTGTTTAGATTTCGTGTACAAAGTAGGAACCAAATGCACACAAAAAATTAATCAGACAGTAGGCAAATCTGAGGAAATTACTGCTCAATCGTTTTTGCCACTTTTTGCCAACATTTTATAACCAATTTACATAAGTGAATGCACTTCACCCTGCTGCACTTATTAGGAAATGTCTCTTTAAAGGAAATGAGGTCCCCTGTTGCTTTGTTTCTTGCTAGTCTGAATGCAGGATGAGGGCCATCAAATCTTTCATCTCAATGGGCTTATATTATAACATTACATTAAAAGAACCCAACTCTATCTTTGTTCAGTACTTCATTAATTTCCATTAAGTAATTACAATCCAATTCTAAGTCACTTCATCCTGTCATGAAGTCATTTTTAAGAGATGGATCTGTGTGTGTAAATTTCCATTTTCCCCTTTAGCATTTTAATATATCTTAAGTGAAATTAGTGTTCATCAGATGCATACTGGTCCTTTTTAGTGTACTCTGTGATATTCAGATTCCTATAAATTAACACACTGTGTGTATCTGTCAATTTAAGCTGGACAGAACAGACTAATGCAAAAAAAAAAGAAAAAAAAGGGGGAATTAAATATAAAAGAAAATGTGAATATATACATGTCATTTACATTGAACTTGGAAAAGTGAAATAAGATGTCTTCCTAACAGAGCTGCGAAACAAAAGCAATGACCATTTTGGAGGTAAGGAAAAGTAAGGACAAGTAAACAATACCAAAATTTAAGTAAATTATAAATCTCCAAGGCAGGATTTAGTTAATGAAGATTTAAAAGTACAGGTCATATTCCCTAAAAGAATATTTACTAAAATAATATAGATATTGAACTGGGTAGGTAAGGACTTTGAGAAACATCCTATCACTCTTAACAATAGCGGTATAACGAAAATCAAACACACGTACTGTCCAAAGGGGGTGGGGGTCAAACTGACTGAATTACTCAGGTGTGAATGCTTTTGACATGACCATTTAATATGCAAGAGATTGAGCCTGAATGTGATTTAAAAAACAATGCAGCCCTATGAATTTGATGTACAATCATCCACAGCAGACTTGTGGAAGAAGCAGGATTTTAACCAATCAAAAATGCAGTCTTAATCATCACATTTTTGAAAAGTTTTTTTTTGTGTGTTGTTACTAGAAGACACTTGGAAAGACTGATGTTAAAAATGGTAAAAATGGCATCTGCTATTAATGCTACAATTACTGCATATGAAAACGGGTGTGGAATCTCAAAGATCCATCCATAACCCAGCGATCTTCTGCACACACACACAGGCAATCTCAACTTTTATTATTTAAAAAACAGCTTGAAACCCAGCTCAGAAACAGCTGTATAAAACCATAATGATATGAGCATGAAGCTCAACTGAATTAGGCCAAACCATTACTGGGTTTGAGTAACCACTCAAGACAAACTGAAATAACCTGATTGATTTAATTATTTTCCCAACCAAATTACTCCAAAATAATCATCTCTGATTCCCTGCCTCACACAATAGCTGCATTGAAATATTCACTTGAGCCCTTGTAGATTCATTCGCAAAAAGTCAATCTCTTACTGCCAAAACAGAACTCACAATGTCCGCATTTAATATAAAGACAAATGAATCTAACATTGGAAAGAAGTTAAACTGCCTTATTTTTTTAAGGGTTTGTAAGAGCAGGTTTCTCCCAAGGCCTCAAATGGAGTTCATTTCAGAACAATGCTGCAAAATTAACTCCAGGGAGTTAGAAAGAGAGCACGAGGTTATAGCAGTGTAAACCGCCTTCAAGAAAAAGAAAGAAAGAAAGAAAGAAAGAAAGAAAGAAAAACAATGAACTCAGCATTTGAAATTCTCTGTAGGAGAATTACGCTTGGGATCTGCATTGTGAATTTGTGTATGCATTAGAAATGAAACCACGCTAGCCTCAACAACAGCCAAAAGAAGATGAAAAAATATGCACTGTCTTTAAAAAAGGCCCCCCCCAGCATAAGAATAAGACTCACAATGACTTCTTTCACACTAAACAGATCATCTGTGATAAAGAATCAGACTATCTGGCCAGATTGGACACTTCTGATGCACACAGTAATAGGATTTCATAGTTTGATATTACTGGGCAATATATGGTGGGACTAAAAAGAAGAGGAAGAGACTAAATGACAATCATTGTGTTTATTGTGTTTCTGGAGAGTCCTGCTGGCAAGCCTGGGACAATCAACTTTGTTTTGTCTCATTCTCCAGCCAATCAGCAATGGAGGCTTTCCTTTCGAGGCACCGAGGCCAGGTGAACAAGAAAATGTGTGTTCAGAATGACCCTGACATTACATCTCACTACTATGGGAAAAAAAAAGAAATAATAAATTAACAGCAGGATCAAACCCAAAGAAAGAAAGGGGAGATAAGCCCGTGAAAGACCATATCTTCAAAAAGAAAAAGAAGTAAAATAGTTGAGGAGCGGATAGATAACAAAAGTGTGTGGGACAGGGTTAAAGAGCACTTTGTGTTTTGATGAAGGCAGTTCTCTCATTGTGGATGTCGAACTCGTCGTTCTCGGACTCAGAGTTGACCCCATCTTCATTCCACACACTTGGGATACCCTTGTAGGAAATTATACCGCTGCGTGCCATGCCCAGTCCAAGGCTGGCACGCATTACAGAGCCCACGCCAGATTCAGAACTGTACACTTTAGTGAGGCTATAGGAGTGGAACTGGAGTAGACCAAACACCACTACAAAGGTGGCTGCAATAAAGGCACAGCAGAGCACTGCCACAGTTGCAGGCAGACTGGAGGAGAGCTGGAGATTCAGCATACCAGAAGAGGCACTGCCGTGTGATGGGAACAACCCAGCATCAGGTGATTCACGCTGAATCTGGTTCTGGTGTTGGCAGGTGCCAGTGAGTAGGTCCAGGTGGCTGTGGGGAGGGCATGAGAGGCAGTCATTTGGCCCTGTGCCACTGCAGGTAAGGCAGAGCTCATTGCAGGGCATACAGGATGGATGCACTACAAGATCCACCTCATTATAGGACGAAAGATCAGTTTGGGGGATTGCCGTGAAGCCTGCAGGACACTCACGTACACAACCCTGCTGGTACATGTAGAACCCCGGATTGCACTCTGCATACAAAGAGAGAAAAAAAAAAAGTCAATAATAACGACACAGAGATGGGAAGCTTGATATGGTGAAGAATATTGAAAAATTACCTTAAAATATGCAGGAGACTAACAGTAGAGAAACTAATTTGGTAAATTTTTGACACTGCATTTAGATGAGAATCACTTACTATCAATTATCACTTGCTATCAATTAAAATCAATTCCCATCCTAAAACCTTGTCTCCTGAAAAACAGGGGAAGATGAGTGCTAAAGGAGCTGCCTGTATACTGCAGCTAAACGTGTCTTTCAGGTTAATTAGAAAATATGACCTAGAAATCAAGGCCCCTTCAGGATTTTATCCTTGTTGCCTAGAAGGATTATTCCTGATGCCTAAAAGGAGTAATTTATGTTTAACCTCTGTGGCATGCTATAAACCCACCTTAAAGACAAGTATTTTAGATAACGATAAAACAGTGAGTTAATCAGAAAGCAAAGGTGCTTTTTAATTTCCAATCCCTGGTTCATACAACAACAAATAATGGAACGTAAATAATATAATGTGAAAATATTACATGTTTTACTAATATAATGTTTTATGCTTAGTACTTGGCTGAAAGTCTTGATAGACATTTGGAGAGGATCTTGTAACAGCAAAGTAAAGTACATACATCTGCGAATGGGCAGGAAAATAAGCTCAGTTACAGCTACCATCCTTGTGTTTTGTTTGTTGAAAACAGCAAAAATGTGGACTGTCTGTCCCTAAGGACAGTTTTAAAAACCACTGAGCTATCAGAAAGAAAGGCAGATATTAGGGGTCATTAATGTATTTTGCCTACTCTGTAAAAGGCTCGTACTTAATAGAAGATGGTGGTGTAATGCACCAGAAACTCTAGCAAGAGTAGAATTTGACATGTATGTATTTGGCTGAGAAAGCCCATGAGGAAAACGGGTTTGGGTGCAGAGCAGTTTGATTGGACAGTCTTTTTACAGACATGCCCATGGCTGCTTCACTCGGACCCACCTCAGTCCGAGGAAAACATGTTGTGCTTCCAAAAACAAACGACAAAAAATGTAGTAAAAGAAGCATAAACACTGCTATAATTTATGAAGGTAAAGGTTTAGATGACCCACTGTCCTAAAAACATATGCAGTGCAATCTCTAACTATACTATCTAGACTACAACAATAGTAACTCTTAGCTGAAAAACTCTTAGGAGTTCATTACAGAGAAAAACAGGCCAGCAAAGGCACTCTTTATGGTTAGAGTGTGATAACTTTACTAACAAACAACCACTGAGCTGAGAGGACAAAACCACAGCCCAAGCTAAAATAACCACCACCACCACCTCCCATCCAGCAAACAGGAGACACAAAAGTTTGATGCCCCCAAGGCTAATGCAGTGAACAAGAAAGAAAGACATAATATGTATGTTCTTGCCTCTAAAAGCATAGACATCTTATATAAATGTTGCACATACATGCTGATTTTTAGTGTATAAAAAAAAAAAAAAAAAAAGAAAGGAAAAAAAAAAAGAAAAACAGGATAAACAATTTTGAACAGGGAAAAGTTGCAGAAAAGTAGAAATTATACTTTAACTTTTCATTTGTAAACGTCGACTTTTCTAGATGTCCTACAAAATGCTTCATTTTAAAATATTACACAGATTAACTTACAGCAAGTACATGATTTTTTACAAAAAAACCCTTTTTTGGCAGATGGTGGCCTAATGGATAGGGAAGTGCATTTGTAATTGAATTCCCTGATCAGCAAGGTACCATTGAGGTACCCTGAGCAAGGTACCGCCCCAAAGCACTGCTCCCTGGGCGCTGGAATAGCTGCCCCCTGCTGTGTGTCATGATTTCACACATGGGTTAAATGCAGAGGACAAATTTAGTTGTAGCACTGTGTGCTGTGGTGTGTCAATAATGACAATCACTTTCATTAAAAGAAACATGTTGGTTGACTTCAATTAATTATAAGTAACTTTAGCCTTATATATAAAACTACTGAAACAGATAAATGTGGTGGCTGGTTAACTATAGTCCATTAAAGTAAGTAGAGTTTAATATCAATTTCAAGTGTGTACTGGGACTAAAGACAGAAGAATGCATGCAGCTCAGCAAAATCAACTCTTTGCATTGCACGTACAGGTGCTAGGCTGCAGGGGGCACCCTCTCCTCAGCAGTGGAGCTCTTACCTGTGCAAATCTGACTGAGGTCATAGGTTTTACAGCCGTCTTCCGGGAGTTGGATGGAGTTTGCTGTGGATAAGCCAGCGGATGTGGAGGCAGTGCCATGGAGAACCAGCATGAACTGAGTCAGAGTGCCTGAGAGACAAGACATGAAAAAAAAATGATCCATTCATAATGAAAAACAGCAAAGCATGTGCGACTTCACAACACACACTACCCACTGTACTAATGCTTACTACTGAATGTTTCAGCAGTCAAGCTGTTCAAAGTGCTAAAGATTAATATACAGCACTGTGGTAAATTGTACTACTTAACAGAATACGGAGTCTTTTAAAATGCTTATTTAAAAAAAAAAGACTGTTAATGCCAAGTTAATTTATTTCACCCACTTTAACTCGGTGCCATTAATATCGGATAATGCAGCCTGTTAAAAGTCAACAGCTTGCTAAATCAGGCTAATACAATCAATGCAGCTAAATTATTCACACTATAGATGGTCTAGTCAAGTAAAACACACCAGTTGACCAATATAAGTCAGGGCTTAGTGAATATTTACAGTTTGAAGAATGATAGGCTGGACAGCCTGATAGCAGGGGACAGGGGAAAAAGAGAGTCTCAAACCTGTGATTTACTTTGCCATATTTAATTAATAAGATTTACAGCAGGATACAGAGAAGGAAAAAAAGAAAAAAAAAAGTAAAGTCAACCACTCATAAAACAGGCAGAACAAAACGAGGGGACGAAAGGGAGGAGGATGCAGGAAGACACACTCCTAATTTCCTGTGAAGTCAACAGCACTGAGAAGCTAATTTCTCGGAGCAAGATTAACTGCTGCCCTTAATTGCCCTAGCCTAGACAGCACTCTCAGTTTGGAAACTTCCTTCAGACAGCTATCAAGTTAATGGAAAAAGCTTTAATCGAGTTAGATCAATAGGCATTAAAACTGATACAAGCCTAGTGAAAGATTTTCACAAAACAAAGGAATGCAAAAGGTACAACAAATCACATCATTTATCAACAGAAAGCCCTGTTTGGATGTGTCAATATACTGACAGTCTGCTAACCAAGGATTTGCTAATTGTTGTTTTGACCTGCATTAAGTTTGACCCCATCATACCCTATTCTTCTCTCCTCATTTAAAATATTCCCTAGGATAGTTAACGCCAAACAAAGAAGCATTCAATAATTTTGACCTCGACAAAAAATAGAAAAACCTTGCCACGGTCCAACCCCTCTGTTTTTTATGCAAAAAACGTGCCGCATTCTGCAAGATTCTTCTAGTTACAATTGCAAAGTTATGCAGAAAAGCAACCCAGTGGAACTCCAGGAGTGTGACTCCTCCCTTCAGCTAAAACGTCTGCCCTGTGTTCTGCATGCATTAATAACTGTATAAAAATAAAGAACCCTGGGGGAGAGGATATTAATGTGTAGTTACCATAGTCACTGGTTCCGACCACATTCTCGATTTCCAGAGTCCATTCGCCCTGAGGGTCTTCATCCCACGAGTGGGTGGTCATAAAGGCCCAGTCGTTGAAGCCTTCCGAGGAATAGTCATGAGGTCTGAAGGACAAAGTAAATTGTAGCCTTTAATTAGAGTGAGGAGCACAACCAGCGTTCAACCCACACAACAGTGGGTTTGCCAAGAGCAGGGAAGAAAAATACCAAGCCCAGAAACTTTACACATTTGATATGAAAGGCAAGCTGTATAGTTCATAATGTCTGACCTGGGGGCGAGCAGAGTCGAACGGGTGCCCTGTGGGCTGATAAGGTAGATGGCCAGGTTTCCACGACGGTTGTAGGACAGTGTGAGCTGGGCTTGGACGTGTTCCAGAGAGCTCACAGAGTTGGGTTTGCCTGAGCATGCATCTACACTCTTGGTGATCACCAGGTGGCTCCCAATGTTCCTGAAAAGAAAAACACAATCTCTTAAATGAGTGAATTCTGTAACAGTGCCTCTCAAAACAGCAGTGAACTGCTGGACGCTGAAAGTCACAGTGACTTGTCCTTTCCCTATTTACACTTAGCCATGCTAATAAAATGAAAACAATGCTGGATGCTAATTGCAGAAAGCTGTGATATAATCCACATTCAATTAGATTATAATCAGTGATGTGATTCAAACAGGAATTAAGGCAACCCCCCACCTTGACCCCTAACACACACAGACACATGCACATACAGTCAGTGCTCCAAAGTCATCACTATAATTTTTTGTTTATGCACTTGAATTAACTGATTCTGTGCATTTTAGCAGCTGTACATTCGATCCTTTCCTTTGTTACTCTCCTGAGAGAGAGACACTGAAATACATTAATGCATGTTTTTTTTTTTTTAGAATTCATGCACATCATTTTGATAAACAATAGATCATTATTACTGCTTCCATGGAAGAGCTTCGTTGAACATTTCATTTGTTGTTTTTGAAACAAGTGAATAGGAGTTCAGCATTTATGTCAAATTCTGTGGCTACATTACACTTGCATCAACCAGCCTACAATAATATATATTCTCCACAAGCACAGAAACATTTTCTCCTTTCTGTTGTCAGTAAATGACAATGCTAATAAACAAGCTGAGTGTAACTGTAAATCAAACCAGTTATCCGCTGAAAATCTGACTGTTTCTCATCGGACCACCAGCTGATATTTACCAGAGCCTTGAGACAAGGCCAAGTATTTTCCCATATTTATCACACCCATTGCTGCAGAACAAAAGAAAGAGGGAAAAAAACCCCACAAGAATCAGAACTGGGCCACTGTGGCCTGGACATGATGCACATGATAGCACAACGACGTCACACGTACGTGAGTAGCCTAGAGCAATACACACCACATTAAACTTTAAGACCATGAGCTTGTTTGTGCCAGTGTAAGCCAGGTATCAGGATCTCTAAACTCCATGGCAAGTCCTGGAAATAGTTCAAAACAATGTGGTCCCATTCGTGACCAGTTCTTAACATAAAGCTACTGACCCAGACCACCATCCACATGACGGCAGACAGAACTAGAATTCCTGCAACTACTGAGCTGTTTTTAACACGTCTGAGTTTGAAGTTGGGAGAAGAGGATCAATACAGAGATGTAGAGTAATCACAAAGCTCAACTGGACCAGCTCCAGCACTGAGGCCATGCTAACCAGCATGCTCAACTGGGCTTCGTTCCAAAGCCCTCTGATCTTTTCTATAATATGAGAGAACCGAGGGGGGGGGGGCGGGATGAAAAGAGCAGAAACTCTTGAGAGGGCTCGTGTACATAAAGGGTGGGGGGCATTTGGAGGAGTTTGTGATTGTCAGCAGTGACATGAGTGTGGTATACAAGCTCATCTGCAAGTAATTATTTCCTTTAGACATGCACTGCGGGCGAGCCTCCCCCTCATGACAGAACATCAAACCCAGCAGAGCGGTTCAGTCTCTGCTCATGTGGACTGCGAATGAGATGTGCTATCAAACCTGCCATAGCATCGCTTGTCAATACAATACTTAATTCCCATAAAAATCAGGTTTTTCATGAGAAATCCCAATGTAAGAGAATGTCACAATGTAAGAATACAAAGAATCTCAAACAGACTTGTACAGAACCACAAGTGAAGCCTGTGAGCCCCATGTAAGCACAGACAATGCACTAAAGCCGGAGCGGCAAACTCGTGTCAGGTAGCAGGCCATGTTACACTTCTTAATACAATGTCATGTGGATTGGACCAAAAAAAAAAATCACTGCCATTGTAATTCAGTATCAACATACCCCCATGCACAAGTTATTCAAAATTATGGTAACTGGAACTGAAATTGAGGCTTATAAAAAAAAATGTAGAAGTTTGTGACTGTGTAAGTAATTATACTTGCTGTGGTGAAATTAGTTACTTTGGAAAAAGACAAAACATTTTTTAGATTGCTAATGAAGAATTAAATGATAATTTTTAGCACATTTTGTCACCAAGTGTATGGCGTTGCTTTTATTTCTCCATGTTGTCCCCTTGTGGAATAACTGAAATTCTTTTTCAAATCTTACTTCAATTACTGTTCATAAAATTATTTTACACAAATTCTAAATTCATTTGGCAGGATGGATTAAAAACTTAACTGTACCAGTCCAGGGATGTGGGCTTTATCATTGTTCGATATCACTGCCTACTATCTTTCATCTGTTATAAATATGCTAGCTTTATTGTGGTATTTATTATAGTTTTTCACTGAGTGAAAGACTAACCTGGGCTCAGATACCATGGAGATGATGCACTTCTGCTGAGGGCCAACACTGGTCCAGTTCTTGGCCTGTGCCACGATGGCAGCAGCATCCAGCAGGCCATAGCCATACGAGTGGCTTACTGAAGAACATAAGACAAAAGAGACAAGCAATATAAACAAGTGACAGATGAGGAGAGACAGACAGGAAGCAAAAGAGATGGGGGAGGGAGGGGGGGAGGGAGGGAGGGAGGGAGGGAGAGAGAGAGAGAGAGAGAGAGCGAGCGGGAGACAGAGAGGAGACAGAGAGAGAGAGAGAGAGAGAGAGAGAGAAACAATTCAATAGCGCTGACAGCAACCTGGCAATTCCATGCAATCCAGTTTAATAGGGGCCCAAGCATTCAGTGACATTATAAGACAGGCGAGGAATTGAAATGCACTCTTGATTGGTATAATGAACATCGCTTCATTGATTGACAACACACCACGCTCGGTTGCGGAGCTCAAGCACAGAATAAACAGAGCAGACAGCAGACGAGAAAAGACCGAGTTGCTTGTCAGTACCTTTGCGTCCGACCCCATTGGTCTTCCAGTCGTTAGCGATCAGGTGGGCTGGGTCAGATGTCCTCACTACCAGGTGCTGCATGTCCCTCCATGTCAGGTTTTTACTGTCAATGCCAAAAGAAAAAAAAAACAAAAACAAAACAAAACAACACTTATCCACTAGAGCTAACTCATCACTTCTAACAATTGGTGTTTAATTGAATTGTGTTAAGTGGCAGGCAGAGGGGAAATTTCACCGGCAGTTCTAAGGCTCCCACAGTTAATGAGAATGTTTTACTTATTAACATGTACAGACAACTACATACAGGAAAAAATGGCGTGATTATATTGTAGCTCGTGGGCAGGAGACTGAAAAGGTCAAGTGTGAAACATAACACTGGGCTCAAGCATTTACTCTAACTGACTGGAATTTTTGTGATCAGAACTTTAGGAAATGCCAGAAATGACTAAGAGTCACAATTGCGTCAAAATCCCAGTGAACCACGCCACACATTTACGGTGTTCAGACAGTATTCTACCAGAAGCTGAAACTATCTGCAAAGACTTGCTCCACATATGCTACACAAACCACAAACATAACACCTTTAAAGAGTTCGCAACACCCTGTGGTTAAAGGTTACAGCTTTGACGTCTTCTGCTTTCTGCTTAGTCCTGGAACAGACCAGGAACTGTGCTTTTCTTACAGTTAACAGAGCAGGCACAGAGCCAGTACTGCATCATCAGCATCAGTTATATAGGATGTGCAAACGAATGTTTTATAAAAGTGTGATCTAAAAATTACTAGTAGGAAAAATAATGTTTTCCCACAAGAAGAATTTTGTTACAAAACAAAAGCATATGTATGTCCATATAAGGCACTGAAAAGAAATGATTTCCTAGAAGTGAAATTATTTCCTATATTTGAGCTAACCACAGTCATTCTGTAGATTCACAGGGATTCACGCTTCAATCAGCATCATCAGTCTTCTTGTAACTCTGCGATGGTTTCGGTAATTGTGATACGTGCATGGATATTTTTTGCATCTACTTTTTGTTCAAAGCCACTTCCCAAAAGCAGTTTCTAAATAGTGTATATTTGTACCCAATATCTGCTGCTGTAATCAAAAAGCCCATCATATGATTATCCCAGGACTCTTATTCTCAATAGGCTCTCATACCAAATAACTGTTAAACACATTTAGTACTGTTATAGAAGAGCAATGATTTATAACCCCACTATCCAGTTTCACCCAGAAGAGAGCAGGTTCTTCTTAGGGTTTCTTCATTATGCTGTATACTTTTCCTCCGACTTGCTTATTAGAAATCTAAATTTACATCTATATTCCTTTAAATCTGCTTTGGCACAATGTCTATATTATACATCCATACTTTTATAAATAAAATAAACCTGCATTAAAGCTGTTTGAATGCTTGATCTCCACAAAAGCTATTGCTGTATGTGCAGCAGTTCTGCACAACCACAATATAAACACTATTTGAAAATCTCTCGTGGAAATACCGTCCACTACTACAGTGCAACATGGTAAAGTATACCCCTACTCTAGTTGACTTCCTGGAATAGTATAATTCTTGGCCCTGTCTGTATAGAAAGCACTAAAACAATAATAACAAAGCCACAATATCATAGTTCATAGCTTTTGATGGTGTATAATGATATGGTCATGATTTAAGCTGCAATTAACCGGGGTTGTTCTCACTCACTTGGCTTCCAGGGCAAGGGCTATAATGCCTGCAGCCAGAGGAGCTGAAGCTGAGGTGCCTGTGTGGGAGTCTGTACACTTCTGCCTCAGGTCTGTAGTGATCTGTAAGTAAGACGGAACATTCAAGACATCTTTTCATTATTCAATGATCAATGTGTAAGACACTCTAAGCACTCTAGAAACTTAACCAGAGAGGGATGTGTATTTGTAGGGTCAAATAAAGACCAAGTTAAGAGAATGGCTGTGCCGCATATCTGTTTTTTCTCCATCCAGATGTCCTTTGACTTTTGAAAGATCTGACACCTGATACGTGTTCATATACTCAAGGATAGAGGCAGCATAATTAGACGTTTGGACGGAGGTAATGGGTGTATGGAGCAGAAAGGGATGAGAAAATACTGACAGAGAAAATAAGGCTGAGAAAGACCGAGACACTGAGGAATGGTTCATGAGCGAGAAGCATCCTGGGAGGTGCACTGACTGAGACGGTGCAGCTCGGATTGAAACTAAGTGCTAAAAATTGCTGAGCAGCTGAATGACAGCTCGGTGGGGAAGGACACGGCAATTTGCTCTCCTTCATTCAAAACGGGGGCATTAGGGAGCAGGAGAGAGGGGAAGATTGCCAGTCGTGGCATGAAAAAAGGTCCATGTCAAGCTAAAGCCTACGGAATTTTTTTTTTTTTTTGAAATCCGAGGATCTGTGCAGGGATGTTTTGAAAGACGTAATGCCAAGTCATTTTGCATTATGGGAAAATGGTTTGTGTAAAACTAACAAAAGAAACTGAAAACTAGCTGAAAAGAATGACAGGGCAAAACCTGCATGATTACAGTATGAGGTTACTGCTTTGTCTCAAAATGAAAACTTACAGTACAAAGCTTCAGTTTGCACACCAAAGGGCTGGAGGTACAGAAAAGTGCTTCGGCAGTGGATACGGCATTATGAACCACAGTACAGACCCTGAGGGCAACTGCATCCACTCTCCTTTAACTGAGGCCATCATCACATGCTTTCCTTAATGAGGTCCCATCATGACATGCTCCACTATTGACAACCGGCATTAAAAACCATCTACATTTTCCCCACAAAATACAAGGGATTCTTCAACTTTGCAGACAATCACCGTGGCCACAGGATGTTAAAAAATGTCATTTCTAAAGACCAGACAATGAAATAACTTCAGTTGTTCTTTGTATATTAAAGTATACTTGCTACTTTAAAGGAAATACACCTGTATTGCTTTAATATCACGAGAGGGTCTGTGTCATAGAGGCATGCATTGTATGCATTCCATGTAGTGCACCCAAGGGCTTGCTGCAGCATGATGGACTCACAATCTGTTTCTCGTTGAGTCCTCCGCTGCTGTAGGTGGTAGCGAGGGTGGAGGAGCAGGCCTCGCTATACCATGGCACGTTACCATTCTCTGTGCTGCTGCTGATCGAGAGTGTATAGATGCTGTTGGTGTAGCCGTCACAGTTGCAGCTGTCTTTCTCCCGGCCACCATTACCAGATGCCCAAACAAAGATGGAGCCCAACCCACCACGACCCTGCACAACAAAACAGAAACAAACACACAGTCAATACCACTATGATAAAGGATTCTACTGTAAAGCCAATCTGATATTGACGTTTTGAGAGCATTAGCTACAGTTTGGAAAACAGCTCCCAGCTATTGTAAACTCGGCAGACGGTGCCATAAGAACAACACAGATGTCCTCAGGTTAATTATGTCTGTTTATATACACTTCAAAAAAGAAACCAGTAAAACTCTACTAGCAAATATCAGTGACATGCAAGTCACTGAAACAATTAGGGGAAATGTATGAGGCATGTTTTCAGGGTATATTTTTATATCCCACATGGATTTCATTTCAGCATGCTGTCTCAGGCAAAGGCAAGACGTATATAATTCAATTCAGATGCTGTTTGCTCGTTACCTTTGATCAGGCTTTGTTTGTCCAGCCCTCTCCTGTATGTCAGGTTCTTAACAATAATGTAATAAAATGGCTCCAATAAAAAAAAAAAAAAAAAAAAAAAAAAAAAAAAAAAAAAAAAAAAAAAAAAAACA
>JAOVYU010000004.1:8144360-8162117 GCA_025674565.1 Synodontis membranacea
ATTTTGAGGTGCAATATCTTTTAAGTTATTTATAAAAAGAAAAAATAAGTTATAATGCTAAGGTCGTGAAATTAAAAAGCTGCCTGTGCTTAGTATGCATCTATAGAGATTTCTTGAATTAAATCAACTAATCGGGGTTAAAGTGAAAAAAAGGCAAGAAATCCGACTGGTCAGTCATCTGAGACAAAATAAACCATATCTTTTTATTTTTTTAACACTGAAGTCACAAGCTTTCTGTGAAAGAAGAGTATACTGAGGATCATGGGATAATTTCAGTTTCTCTCGAACCCTGTACAAAGCTCACAGGCTGGAGATCATGTTAAGCTCATCTCCTCTACTCCAATGGGAATCCATGGCGTTCATCATCAGTGAGCAATGAGGAGCAGAGTTAATAATGGATACCTGAGAGCATTCCTGTGACCGACATATGTTTAGGTTCACTTCACAGGCTGCCAACACAAATGGGACCAACTTTATTCCTATCCCAGATATAGTGTTAATGAGTTTCCACGCTAAACATTTCATATGATTGAGAGTCTCTTGATACCTAGATTAGAAACTAGAGCTGTGATTATTGTGTACTCAGTCATGAATATCAACAGGATTCTGTTCCCTATTAAGACATTTCTATCTAAGCATAAGGGCAATTAGAAAGCAAGTTTGTAGCGGTTGAAAACAGGCCACCATTGCAATACTTGTATGCACAACTGTCCGATTTGCTAATGAAGCATGAGTGTCTGATCTGCTGAAGCATCTACTAAAGGCCAAATCAGTGTTTTCAAAATAAACCTTATGCAGTAAAAACAAGCCAAGCTTCATATGCCAACATTTAACTGTTCAAACTTTAAAGTGGATAAAAACATTGCCAATGCCTCGAGCAGTGATTTTTTTTTTCCAAGTAATGGGGAAGGTCTGAAAGATGCATACCAGAAGCTCCAGCAGTGGAGATAAAAATCTCCATTATAAATGAGTCTGAAAGCTTGTAATCTGGAAAAGCTTAACTGACCGGCCTCTCTCCAGCAGTTTCAGATACAGCAGGCGGTGGTGAGTAGTGCATATCTGGAGGAGATTGTCTGTCTGGACCAAAATTATTGTAATTTCCTCAGGGCATGATATGAAATGTGAAGCTACGATGATGGCATACCAGGCCTGAAATCTCCCAATAAAAGTTTCTAAGGATAAAGCAATGACAATCGTTCTAGCCTCTCTCATTTTTATAAGTGAGGATCAGTCTAGCTTCAAAGTAGTAAAAGCAATACGTAAATGGGGATAAAATGCTTGTTTGATCCCTATGTCTTCTGTCCACAAGTTGTGTTATTGGTGATAAGGGCAGTTTAAAGCCAGGAAGGCTCCCATTTCAACTTGGCGCTAAGGGAGCAAAAGAATTCGACAACAGGAAGTGGAGCAGGGCAGCTAGCGGAAATCTCATCAAGCTTTGTCGAGAGGGTAGGCAAAGGCGTCTGGCACAGTTGAAAGTCTTTTAGCAACTTCATTCAAATCACCTGCCTAAAATGATGTGGCTCCATTGAGGTTACACAAGGTCATCTATAAACTGCTTCAGTCACCGTTATGATTTTTGGTCATAGTTTCTGAATCTGTACCATGTTGTCATAAAAGCATGCCTATTTGTGTTTTACTTGCTCCAAAACCACATTACCTTCCACTAATCCTCATGGGTAACCTGTTAAGTTTAATCAGTCGAGTTGGACTGCGAAAACCAAGTAATGGGTTTTTTTTTTTTTAATGGGAGAATTAAATTTTTTTGGCCCTCAAATCTGAATTGATGGCTGTTGAAACTCTGGGGCGCCTCTGGTCTGTGGGTCTGGGACATTCACACACATTATAGAGACACATGCACATCCCACCCAGTGTGCAGTCATTATGGCGAGATCCAAGGTGGCCTCATTATTCACACACCTCATCACTTCTGCACACAAGACCAGAGTGTTTTTGCACCTCTAGTTAAGCTAGTCGCACTCCTGTGGGCTATACAGCACAAGCCCGCAAGCAGACATTAGCCCCCTCTAGAAGGTGAGTAATGGCACATGCTGATCCACTCAGAGATTTCCATTAAGGAGATTTCTAGCCTCTGGAACTGAAGGTGTGCATATCACGTTTCATGTCGCCTCTGATCTTGCCATCTGGATTGAAGGAGATGGCGGGTGACAAACACTCGGACGGCTCTGAATAGTTGCAGATGTTGGGCCAAGCCATTGGAGGTACCTCAACTTCAAACGCTCATGTTTCAAAAGTTGTCAAAGAAGCAGGAAGGCAGCCCTTTAGGTAGTCTTAATGAAACACCACACAAAAATGGGGAGCGGGGGGTGGGAATAGCTGGAGGAGATAGCGCCACCAGAAGAACTTCTGAGGGGTCTTTCAGTTTGAGTAGCACGAAAAAAAAAAAAAAAGCAGACCGTACATGCCAGTGATGACATGGGCCAGTGGAACAGATTTCATGTTCAAGCAAGACACAGCACTGCTTATCAAACACTGATCTCAGAGAAAATCAATTCCAAGGAAGGCACACAAGCCCTTACAAAGGTCATGTTTACATGCAAATATCTTTGCCAGTACAAATGAATGAATTCGGATTGCAGATCCTCAATGATCTGTTTATATGTATCCTAAACTGGCGGTGTGTAAACAATCTTCATATGCACATTATACAAAACCCAAACCATAGTTACGCATCTGTGGAGAGCAAGGCTTACAGCCTCCATCGCTAGAACTGCAGTCAGTGCATTCAGCTTTATAATCACACTGCTTGTGTTTTTAACAAGTTTCAAATTATTTGCATCTCAGCAAAACATTATCCAAGTTGATTATTTTCCTGACATTCAGGAGCACGGACATGAAACAAAACCCACAAATTATCAGATCAGTGTAATGCTTTTATTCATCTTCTTAGACGACCAATATTAAATGCCAATCCTTGGTAAAAAATCATTATTTTTTGTGGTATACTCAAGAAAGAAGAAGTTTTAATGCCTAGCGGATATTAAACAGTGAAATGAGGAACTTTATTGAGGTCAGTCTGTGTCCTGCATCCGCTTCATAATGTTAAGTTTGACGCCCATTACAGAGTCCAACCAAACCCCAATAATTTTAAGTAGATTTAAATCTGTAACTAGTCTGTGTTTTCTGACAGGATAGTTTTAGTGCCCAAGAAGCACATGGGCAGATTCTCATAATGACAGTAATTAGCCACAAACATTTACTTTGCTATTCTTCTATTTAACAGATTATTAAAAGTATTACCTAGTCCATTTGACCAGATAGAAATTTCTACTTAAGGTAAACTAAAAAGTGGATGGTGAGTTTGTATATGTATGTGTGCATATAGTACTCACATTCTACCTTAATAGGAGCACCAGTTCACCTGCTCATTTATACAGTTAATCAAATCAGCCAATCTCGTGGCAGCAGCAAAATGCATAAATGCAGCCATTTCATGGTTTTTGGTGCCAGATATGCTGGTTTCATTATGTCAGAAATAGCTGATCATCTTTAACTGACCAGTTTGGGTGAGTCTGTGTCCATGACGGCCTTAGATTCTTGCTCTTGGCTGAGAGGGGTGGATCCTGACAAGGTCTTTTTATGTTGTTGCCCATCCACCACAAGGTTTGTTGTGTTGTGCATGCTGAGATGCTTTTCTGCACACCAGTTGTTAAGAGTGCTTATTTGAGTTATTACAGACTTCCTGTCAGCTCGAACCAGCAGATCCACCACACGCAAGATGCTTTTTGTATGTCACACCACTCTGTGTAAACTCTGTCGTGTGTGAAAAGGCCAGGAAAATAGCAGTTTCTGAAATACTCAAACCAACCCATCTGGCAACATCAACCATGGTTAAAGTCACAGAAATGACATTTTTCTTCATTCTGATGTTTGATGTGATCATTCAGGCTTTTGACCTGTATCTGCAGGATTTTATGCATTTCGCTGCTGCCACATGACTGGCAGACAGTGTGTGTGTGTGTGTGTGTGCACGCATGGTTGTTTGCATGTGTGTATATGTATAACAGACTATTAGACTGCACTCAAAATGTAAATATAGAGAGGAAAATGTAAAATTTATGCTTTAACATATACACACTTGACCTTGCGCAGACAAGATGACAGGTTTTTAATGATCGTGCACGAGATTCAGTATTCCTTTCATTAATTTTCCTCAGCCCCTCAAATATATATGCAATTGTATTCCTGAATCAGTAGCGCAAATCGCACAGAAATAAATGCTATTTCGAGTGCACTCGTTCAAAAAAAATAAATAAATAAATAAAAATAAAAATCATACACTGCAATACTGAGTCATCTTAAATGTCTGGAAGTGGTGTGGAACATCTCTCGCGTACCTGGGGTTCTCTGTGCAGGCGAATGTGTGTTCCTCTGTGTTGAGATAAAGACCTTTTCACCACCCTGCGGTGCCGGAAATGGTAGTATTCTCCAAATATCTGCCAAGACACACACACAGAGAGGGGAAAAAAACATTTAGACTTGCGTCTTAAAGATATGCTTGGTGAGCATGGGGTTATTTTCAAATGCTGTAAATGAGGAGGCATTCGAAACGAATTTTCTTAGATAGTGCGGTTGACAATACACCAAATAATGCAACCACATCTCCTTTAGCATGACTCTCACTAAAAAAAGGAGAATAATTCAAGTAGTACCTCTCTACCAAACATAGGAAAGGCAATAGGGGAAAAAAAGTCAAGATGAGATACTAATGAAATACGTGGCAAGACAGACACAGTAACAATAAGAAGAAGGAAAAAAGATCAAAAGCACAAAGTAGAAAGACGGGAGAACTCGACATGAAGAGAAAAATCTGAGGGAATAAGACACACAGTAAGACAGCTACACTTAATGAAGCTGCCAAGTTAAGGCTGCCTTGATGAAAACAGGCAGCATAGATTAAGCTGCTCCAGTATTACAGGTCATCTTAGAGCGATCCAAGTGCCCCAACAACGACCTCATTTTTAGATTAAAAGAAATAATAATAATTAAAAAAAAAAAAAAAAAAAAAAAACACAATGATGAACTCGTACGCCTGGATACTGATCTAAAGTCAGGCAGCCACACATCCACACAACTGCTAAGCTTCAGTTTTGGAGCAGATCGATTCTCCCCTTGATAAATGAGAGAAAGCAGAAGTTCAGGCGCTGCGAAACTCCTGATGTGTGTGTGTGTGTGTGTGTGTGTGTGTGTGTGTGTGTGTGTGTGTGTGTGTGAGTGTGTGAGAGAAGACTCGACATGTCTGTGACAAAAAAAAAGCTGTAAGGCATGATATGGTTTAAATTGCTCAACCCCAGAATCCTTGCAACAAAAACCACTAATGGCACCAGAACGACAAGCTGATGGTTTCATTAGATGCTGAGCGGCTGAACAGATCACTGCCAGCTGGAGTAAAAACGAGACTGTAAATGTTAAATGAAAATGAGTAATCCTAAAATCCTGACAGGAAATGTACCAATCTAAGAGACCATGTTACGGTTAACAATAAGAAAAATCATCAGTAGCCTGGAATTCATTATTCGAATCATCTAGTATCCAGAGAGCTACCTTGCTTAACTCAGCATGCACAGGTTAAGTACATACTCTAGATTCTGGGACTTGGGTACTAATCCACTTGTGTAATATGCTTAGATGCATCACAGAATGTATAAGCCTTTGGGTTTGGCATTGATTTTTAACGGATATGGTAAAGTGGGTTTTCAGTATTGATCTATTCCCATTCTTTTTAATCTCAAATAAACAGCTTGGATTACAACATGTTAACACAAATACCATAAGCTAAACAAAACCAGTGTGGCAAAGAAAAGCGGAAAGCGCTCCAAAACAGATTTGCTTCGAGGCAGTGATGCAAGCGGAGAAGCCTAGCAACCATAACGAGAATCACAGATTAGAGAACAGGGAAGAAATATGAATAAAAGGATTAGGGCATAATGAAATAAGTAGGGCACAAAGGAAGAAGAAATGTTGGGTATAATGGGTAAAATTACAAGCAGATCCTTTGTAATCATAATTCCTTATAAAGCAGTGGAGAAGGAAATGCAGTGCCAAGAGCAGGTGCATTCTGTTCAAGCCAAGATAAGAGACTTAAAAGGCTGGACGCAAGTCACAGCTGGATTTAGGGGCTTCTAGCTCCAGGCTTAGGCAAGCACAGAGATGAAAATCATGTCATATCTTTCAATGTCCTATCATCCCACATCTTGCTCCATTCCCCTGAGAAACAAGGCAACTGCATGTCCTTCCTTATACATGGCAGCAAAACATATAAGGGGATATCTGGTGCAGAGATTTGTCTTTAGCCTCTGATCCGTAAACTTGAGATCTAAGCCAAACCCCATAGAATGCAAATGTATCTCAAAGGTTTTCGATGCCAAGTTGCACTTGCACTGCATCTCAAAGGAATGCCGAGAACGTCATGGAGAAAGATATTTATGGACAGGGCTGAGAGCAGGCCATAAAAATATTCAAGACAAAGCAGTAATGCTAGCCTGTCGGTGCTACACTGTGCTAACATCTAAAAGCAGCGCTGTGTCGTGAGAGATGTGCAGGCAGCCTAATTATCTCCCAGTGTACCTTCGACTCGGAAAGGAGACTCGAGCTGCACTAGAGTTCGGAACAAGAGCCCCACATTCCCACACAGATTAGTGCCATCGTCTACAATTAGCCTCCACCTAACCTGACATGTACCATTAGAGCTCCTAACTATCTGCATAGCAATCTTTACAAGCACGCAATCTCCTGCTACGTTTTAACTGGGGGAGTGTGTTCCAGTGGTGGAAAAAAAAAAAAAAAAAAAAAACGCAACAAAGGGAATGCATAATGTAGACAGGCAGCACAGAGTGTGTTAAATTTGCAGCAGCCTCTAGGGGTAATTACTGAAATGGAAGGGCTATCCAACAACCTCATTGAAATGCAATGCCACGCACGTTTTAAAAATAATCCAGCGGGTGTTTATTTTCCTATTAAACAAATGTCAGGATCAACTTGGTATAACAAAGAAAGCATACCACCTGAAAACAAGAATTAGTACTGCAGAAAAGCAGAACCCACATGCTACTCTTGGGATACTAGGGCAAGCTTGGCTCATGGTAATACACACACAATCTAGAATCTCTGGAGTGCTTTACAGTGCATACAAGAAGGTCTTTAGATGCCCTTACTTTCAGGGCAGTGCCATTTCAGTGTGAGCATAATCATATACATCACACACAAAATACAGGTCTGTAATGTCTATAGTGGGAGTTAAATATACAGGTCCAAGTTCACATGTAAATCCACATGTGCAAGCAACAGATAATGAAAAGTTTCCCCACCCAAATTTGCAGCCTGAAGCAGAGCAGCAGCAGATGGCCATCTGGGATTTTTTTTTTTTTTTTTTTTACCCTGCATGAACTTGTCCTCTCCATGACAATTTCATCTCAGAGAGTTGCGCTGCTCCATCAAACTTAAACATCAGAACTCCACACTTCTATAGACTGCTTTTACATAGAAGTACTCCACACTGTTGCGTTGTGTTAATCATTCCTTCCTCTAAATTTCAATGCTTTGGGACTAGGATCCTTTGGGAGTCAACAAAAAAAAAATTAAATAGATAAAAATTACAGGTGTTTTTATTTCGTGCGAGTGTGAGAAGACAGTCTCACTCAACAGAGCATAGGAAATGCAATGTTATTATCATAGGAGTGTATTGGAGGTGGGGGCCTGCTCCAATTAAGTTCGTTAGAAAATGCTGCAAGCACACAGGAGCAAAAATTAGGAGCTGGTGGGATGGGTCATATTTCTTGCAGGGGAGGGTGGGAGTGGGATATAAAATCACAAATTCATGTGTGATATATGAAGCATATATGAACCATACCACAGGCGATTGAGGAAGACCTCTAAATGCTCTCAGCATAGATTAGACTGCACTACATACTCCTGGTGTGCACGGACAATGACCAATTAGATGCATTTCTCAATTAAGCAGCAATGCCAGAAATGTGCCAGTGATACCCCCACCCCAGGAACACTTAATTGCTGCCTAACAGCACCCCCCCCCACCTTTTTGCCTAAATACAAGGCTTTTAGCATTTCATCTACTGCAAATGAATCCCTAAAAGATTTTGTGCAAATTTATGATGAGGCCCAGAGGAAAAGGTGCCAGCTGCATGCTAGCTTTCCCCAAGGGGTAGAGAGAAGGGAACTTACAGTCTGCTATTGCTTTCTATCAGCAGCCCGTCAGCTAAAACGGAGCTGCTTGTGTACTGTTCATGGAGTACACTGGCACGAGAAGTTATGGCTCTTACAGCTGCAACTCCGTATTGATTTGAGTATCATCACAGGGAATGGCTTGTTTTTTTTCCTCCTCCTTTTTCCCCCGTCAACACTAGAAGGGGAAACTGTGAAATGAATGTAATAGCGCACACATCAAATTGCCCGAGTATGAACACTGCAAAACTGTAAGCTTTATCTGCGAGTTCTTCAGAATCTATTAAAGGCAGATGGATCCAGAGCCAAGCGCAGTCCTCAATACGTCAGGGCTGGAAAATGGACCATTCTTTCAGCAAGCGCTTGCTGGTCAATGATTCTCTCGGACTAAATGAAGTGGAATCTTCTTAACATAGCAAATCACACTCTCGATCATGTTACATTATAATGGGGCTTTGCAGCGGGTCACAAAAAGTCACAGGGAGATTGATGGAGACTGGTGGTGTGAGAAAGGATGAAAAGGCCTATGAAAGACCACAAAAGGGCCCCAAACTCTTGACGGTCTACGGTTACTATAGAAACTCCTGAGAGCAAGTGCTGAATTTGACGGTTATAGCTGCAGAGATGAGCAGGGTATGAGCATTGTGGCAGTGAGGATGCAAGAACCTAAACCATTTCTTACGCATCTGACAGTGCTGTGTGGAGAAAAAAAAAAAAGGAACCAATCTGACTTGCACATCTCAAACTGACCTCAAAACTTGACGTTGCCAAATATGAACATTCTGCCTCAGGAGGCAAAACGTTATGCTGATTATTAACAAGTGAAAAATGATCCTCATTTGTAATCATTACAGGTCTCTGTGGCGTAAAACAATGAAACACTTCGGGTTGGTGACGCTCCGCACAACCCTTTAATAATCTCAGTGATGATGAGCTCTGAAATTTACTTAAAACCATAACCTCATTCAAATTTGTCCAAGGACAAATGACACAGGTCATTTTTCAGATCAGATTTTTCACATCAGATCGAGAAATGTGATCTGAACACTTGTCCACTGAGTCAATACTAGCTGATTAAAATGCTGAAGCGTTATCTGAGAAAAGCAACACAGCAGGCATGGGGAGTTTTTCATTTGATGTAGAAGACATATGAAGACAGGAATCAACAAAAATATTGCCATATAAACAAACTATTAACTGAAGTTGATTTATTAATGCTTTTTTTTCCTCCCATTGTGAGCAAGAGGGCCTGGATCTTTACAGGAAGGTCCAAGGTGAGAGGGGATTTATTATTATTTTTTTTTTAATAAAAGAATGCTTTAAAAGAACATTTTTAATGCGTGTGCTGAAATTGAAAAGTGTACCATTTGCTACTATGACACAAACCTTAATATGACCCCTCAATCTCTTGCCACAGTGGAGGGCAGATCATTTCCAGGATGGCACCAAAATAAATAGCCCCTGCAGGAGGCCCTCAGGCATGAGAAATCAACATCCATAACGCAAACAGCCATTTCACAGTTAGTCAGGGGATCCTTGTATAATTGTTCCATCAGTAAAATATGAAGGAAAAAAGTAGTATTCTGTACTTTTTTGGGAAATGGAACACAATCCATTAGACACTAGCAAGAACCATTAATCAGAGTGTGGACACTGAAGGAGACCTACAGAGCACTTACTTTTCATTGTAGACAAAGAAGGAGGGGAAAAAACCCAACAACAACTCCTGATATATGCTGCCCTTTAGAGAAGATGTGCACCGAAGATTAAATAGAAAAGTGAGCCCATTCGAAAGTTAATATTTACTTCCTTTGAGGGTTTGTAAAGCATTCAGGGCCACTTCTGCTGAGCTACACCTTTATTTGGGAGAAAGTTAACTGCTGCCAAGGTTAATAAGAAACAATGCTGACCTCTAGGCTGAAGAGGGGAAAGCTTCTCACAGGTCAGCTTCAGCACAAAGCCTGCACCAGCAGCACTAGCCAGCTCTAAAAGCTTTCAAAGTGGAAACGTGTTTACACCCTTTTGGCAATGTAAATTATGAAGCCCATTGATTGGGCACTCTTTGTGCTCTGACAGAGGCATGGTATTTAATGTATTTATCCATGCTGGAAGGGCACTTGGAGTGAAAAAGTGCAGCTTTAAATGTTCTTGCCAGAAGGCTAAAACAGCAGTGCCAAGGAAGGCATTTGAACAGCCACAAAAACGCCTTATTTACTGCGCAAAGTCTACAAGGCAAGCTGTCTGCTGTAAATCCTCAGATTTGTGACCTCCGTAACTCCAGTCACATAGTCTAAACTAGGCATGTGATGATAAATGCTTACACAATATACTGTGAAACATAGTGAGGCACATGAGTTTTTTGAAAAGGATGTGTAGGCATGAAAGATGAGGAGTGCGGTCTGTACAAGAAGAGTAGAAAAAACTGATTTAGATATTTGATCTCGCAGTGACCTTGACCCCGTTTGGTTCAATTCCAACATTTAATCAGTTTATCTGCTGGTGGCAAAGCAGCCTCAGCCTCAGGACCCACATTCCTCTCCTTCAGATAAAATAACAGCGCAGCAGCAAAAGTTTGATTTTTGCCCCTCAAATAATGTTTCCTCAACCCACTCGTAATGGTCCCGCCAGTTGAAAAAGTTTCTAATGGGTTTCGTTTAAAAAATAAAAATAAAAAATAAAAAAACATGATCCTAAACTGTATTAATGTTATTTTGATCATTCCTTGGCCTTGCACACATGTACTGTTCCATTAGCAGTGTACTTTACAAAATAAGCCAGAGGATGACTCTAGATACTCAAGACCTGTGACTTATCGCAGGGCTTATTCTACAACATCTGTCAGACAAACAAACCGATCTTCTCAACTTAGTCTCTCAGTAAGCAAGTAAATATGTCATGACACTGCCTGTATTGGACCCCCATATTATTAGAAGCATGCACTACTACAGTACTGGTTCAAATAAAGTTGCTATGTGCAGGTGAAAGCTGCTTTTCCAAGTGGTGGGTGTAAAATGAGTTTATTAAAGTGGTGCCAGTTTTGATGATTCACTGAGCATTTAACTTTTACACTTCCTGCGTTCCATCAACTCGCATACGGGGGTAAATCTCTGCCATTATGTTTTCTCAATGGCACAAACACAGTGAGCTTAATAAAGTGATCAGCTCCCACTTTACTGAGTGTGTGAACAGTGAAAAGAACCAAAAAGAAAAAAAAAAAAACCCACACACCTGTACCACTAGCAAATAAATAACAGTCTGTGTTCAACAGAGATTACGTCAGCTGCCTGTGATACACACTGCGTTTAAAAAGAGGCATGTGACAACAGCAAAAAAGGCTGCTGAAATGGGTTTGCGAAACACTTTTCATACACGAAAGTACTAGGCTTAATAGCTTTAAGCATGGATGCAAAAATGACAGATTACATGAGCTACAAAAGCACTGCAGCAGGACCTAACCTTTTTAGATCGGAGCAAAACGAAATAAATCTCTGCAGTATCGTGACATCTGTCCTGTTTCTAATGTAATTTCAAGTGAGAAATGTCCAAGTCAGAGATGGCTTGAAGGAGTAAGAGCCATATTAAAGAGTGATGGAGCGGTTTAGGTAAGCAGTCCTGCTTTAAAAGTCATTAAAAACCAGCACAGGTGTAAAAACATGCAGTTTGTTTATCCTTTTGTTTGTTTCGGGGGGGGGGGGACAGTAACTAATGGTGTGAGCAATCTATCATATTGCCCAACCTACTTGTGGGGGAAAGGAGGAAAGGAAAAAAAGAAAAGAAAAAACACACACCGGAAAGTAATATTTGAAAAAATCCAAAGCCCAGCGCTCAGACGAGCTCATAGCTGAAGGATGGTTAGATTGAAAGAAAACTGACTTGCATAAAAATATTGTTCTGACTTACCCACCTGAGATTTGGCCCTATTAAATAAGAGTATAGATATGATTGCTCATATTTTCAAGGGGTAAGCTAAAAGTACTCTCAATTTCAGCCATGAAAAAAGTATGGCAAGGTGACATCAAACGACTGCTCCATTACAGAGTGAGAAAGACGGAGCTCGTCCTTCGGTGTTATTTTTCACTCCATGAATTTACATGGGCCGTGAAGCCTACTGGAGATAGACACAATCCAATATCACGGTCGAAGCAAAGCCAAAAGTCAAAAGAAGCCTGAGGGGGAGAAAAAAATATATATATTTCTGCTCCATATTTCAAGCAATCCTTTTATATAAAGAAATATAAAAGGTTAGGCAAGGTGAGGTTATATATTGTACAATATATTGCACAAAGGTAACTGAAGTTATACATTAATGAGGATCGATTAAAATCATAAATTAACCAACTGGGGAAATACATTATATTGAATTCTTAGAATCAGAATTCTTTTGAACTTCCTGAGTTTACTTTATCCATGGACTGGGAGTTGCTGTATAAATATTTAATCATGCACCAACACCATAAGATCGCGTCTTCTCATATGTAGTTCTTTGCCCACGCTTTCATAATTAGCTCGGATTACTGCATGAATAACAGGAAAAAAAAACCCAACCTTGAAAATCCAACCTTCAGAAATAATTTTTGCATTTTACGATGGAAAGGAATAAGGCAGGCTGTAGAAAGTATTGAAATCCGTCAGTGCTCCTCAAGAGCTAGTCTGTAGTGGAGTTAGGTTCAGCATGATCAAGTGAACCGACACCAAGTACAACATACCTATGATGTGGTTACTAAATGTGTTCTAACCTATTGCGCATTACTGCTTGGTTCAGAAATCTTCATTTATCTAATTAGAATACACTTGGAAGTCTTGTTAATATGGCCATTAAGATCTCAGGAAAGCGCTGGGCCATGTTTTCGATCATTCATAACAGGCAGGAGTTAAGAAGGGCCAGTACTATGTTGGATTGCCATGACCATCCATGCTATTGATTGTGCTATTGATACGCAGAGAGGCAGTTAGTACTCTGGATGAATTCCTAGCAAGTACACGAGTGAGTGAGTAAAGAAATAAAAATTATGTTGTAACCAATATGAAATATTTAAATATATTAAAAAGTACAATCAAATCAATGACAATTTTAATTTTATCTATATTTTATCTACAGACCTGATTAAAAATAACTAATGCATTAACTATCATATACAGATGGGAGAGAAACAAACAATGTCATATCGGTTTTGGGCCACCATACTGTTCTGGCTTACTAATCACAACTAATTACATCCTGCATGGACATTCTGCCACAAACAGTTTTAACCAACATGCTGCACTAATGTAAAAGCATCAGGATGACTGAATGTGTCTGTTCAGCCACAATTTACAACCTTCTTTACTGATGTGTTTCCCATGGATCCCGTGGAAAAGCAAATACCACTTAGAAGTATTTGTTAAACATTTAAAAGTTAGCATTTTACCCATATTTTCCTCAAGGACATTGTACATTTGCTCAGTTTTACATTTCCTTTAACATTCATTAGTAGTAGTAGTAGTACTAAATATTAATAAATATTCATACATTTATAAGAGAGCTATTATGCTAGAGATTTTAATATTAAGTGGTTCTAAAAAAAAAAAAAAAAAAAAAAACCCATCATTATTGGATCAATAAATCCTCAAATATCGAAATCAGTATCCATCTTAAAAATCCTACGCAAGTCGGGCTTTATCAGTCACTGTTCTTACTGAAACACAGTCAGCTGAGAACTCTTTGAAAGAGCTTATAATTTGGGAATGGTATGGCAGGAGCTTCGTTTACAAAATCACTTTTATAATCCCGATCCAAAACTGAGGTGAGCTGATCCCAACTCAGCATTTTATACAAAATTTTTTCCCCCACGCAAACCAAAAGGATGCATCATGTCATAAAAGAAGCCCAGATGGAGAGTTAATTAAAAATTTTTTTTTAAAGGGCATGTTAAGGGTGTTTGTTACCTTCATCAGTGAATGTTTAGTCATCGGAAAGAGGCAGTCAAGTTGAAACTTATGCTTTTCAAAGTATTAAACTACTACATTATAAAGACGCAGTTTGCAGTTAATACCCAGAGTTTATATACACGCATACAACAATACGTTTGAAAAGGCTGACGCAGAGAGCACTCCGTATTTCTTTACTTCCAAAAGCACTGCCCTGAAATTTGCCCTGGCAAATCAGGTTTATGTCAGTCATACGGGTGTCCAAGGACAGCTGTTAATGAGAATTTATCCATTTTTTATGTTCGTTTTATAATTATAGTCTCATATTTTAAGCCTACAGTATAGCTCTCCATTAGCCTCCCACAGGGATTCCACACAGTCCACAGAAACAATGGTAGCCACTAATAGTAATACTGGACCAACCTGAATCCTAAAAAAAGCACAGAGACTGGTGGAACTACTTTTCACTGCAGGTGATCCAAGGGATGAAAGCAATTCGAACTGTGGCATGGATTCAAAGCCTGTAGATAAAGGACTGCAGTAAAAAGACTACAATAAAGCATAGTACAGTTCAAAAGGCTGCTATGATGATGATGATGATGCATACAACTGATCAGAAATAGGCACAGTAGATGGATAATGAGTCCTTCACACTTCTCTTTTTCTTGCTGAGAAATGACTCAAAATTCAAATGAATGAATGTGAAAGCATGAGAAGCCAAGTCATACACGCCTACCCCAGATGTTGTACAAGTGCGTGGGAGCTTCTGCTAACAGTTTGTTCCTGTGGTTCACATGGAGAGCAATATTGTAGGACTGAATTTTGCTATTCTCTCTCTAGAGGGAGATTTCATGCTTTATAATCAGTCTAAGAAAACTGAATACTGGTTTACAAAAGCAAAGATTTGATGCGAATGTAGTTTACTTCAGCTGTACTGGGATTGGAAATTAAACAAATCAAAACAAACAAAAAAAAACGCTTCTGATTCTGAAGCTTGAGATTTGGCTCGAGTCATTAGGCAATGTTAACTATGAAGGTGCTGCATTTACAGATTTTTGGGGGGATTTTTTAACAGATGTTAAACTTGTAACAAAAGGCCACTAATCTTTGCATCAACTGAACGTGATTGTCATTATTGACACACCAAAGCACACAGTGAATAACAATGAAATCTGTCCTGTGCTTTTAACCCTTATGTGAATCAGCAACTGACTAATACCGCCTACATGCCTAAGAAAGTAGTAAGGAGGAAAAAGCACCTCACAGAACAAGCAGTGGATCAGATAAAGCCATATCGGGAAGTGCCGAGAAAAGTCTCAGACATTCCCAGTGGGGATGATAATTAGACAATCATCACTCCAGGAAACCCAAGCTGCTTGCAAACCTTACAGATGCGACTGGCCTCGAGCCAGAACACATACTTTTATTGATACTGCTCAACATCTGGAGAGTAATCATTTAAGATCAGGTGAATCTGAGAGAGTCTATAATAAAAATAAATAAATAAATAAAAACAATGTTAAAGAAAATATCCTATGGATTGAAGATTTTGCATTAAGGTATACTCTCATATTAAGGTATACTCTTATATTATACAAGATATACAAGTCAGCTTCAAATTAGTACACAGGAAGTTTCATCTTCTATTACATACTGAACACAAACCACCTGAAGATCTGGATCTTAGATCAGTCTTCTCCCTTCTGACAGCAGGTAAAACTGAAACTGGCATAAATATTAAATAATTCTAAGCACTTTATAAGTAATCTTTAAATGTGTTTTATGGTGCAACCATAATAGTTAGTTAACGCCCCAGCACATGTACGTCTGTATGTAAGAAACAGCTTACATGTTTTTGCTGTTTTTATTGCTCAATCTGAGAAACTCAAAAACATGTTTAGGGTGGAGTGCTCATCCAGTGATTACTCCAAATCTGATGCTTAGTTATTCTGTAAAGTAGCCAATACCACTGAGTGGAACAGCAGCCTCAAGCACGGGGAGAGATCAATATGGCTCATCAGTACACAGAGTACACCGTGTGCTCCAGCTCGTGATCTTAAGTGTGCAAGTTCAAATCTCTGTAATGACAAAGAGCCACTGTTCGGCCATTAAACTTCAACTGCTTGCTTGGTGCATTCTCGAATTGCATCCGGCCTCAAGTGTACGTTTCTTTGCACAAGTGTCTGCAAAATGAATAAATGAAACAGAAATAAACAAAACAATAACTTTGAGAGAGCCCAGTACTGCACAGTAAAATAAAAGATATCTAAAAGATGGACAATACACTCATTTCACTTTACATTTTTATAGTAATGTAAAGTCAGAAAGTTCAAATTTCTCCCAAGGACCAAATATCATTTAAAAATCAAGAAGGGGGAAAAAAAAGAAAGACAGAAAGAAAGAAAGAAAAAAGACCCACCATAATCTGGTCAAACCTTTGATTTGAGTTGATAGTAAATAAGTAAAAACAAGGCTCTGAAGAATTTATCAAGAGAATAAGGAAAAAAGACACATTACCCAGTCAGCAGTTCTGCACACACAATCACATACCAGTCAGCTGGGGAAGCACTAATGACCACATTTTGCAAAGATAATAACACGAGGCCAGTTTTGACGCATATCGCAATAGAAACGTCTGGCAAAGCGTGCAGAAACAGGCCAGAGGAAACTGCTACCCTTTTCCATGTGCATTTAACCGTAGCTCGTGGTTATCAAGTGGAAGGACCTGGGAAAATTTAACTCTACAGTACATCACGTGCAAGCCGAATTTCAATTATATCCATTAAAACAGGACAGCTAAGCGAGCCATTATACAACAAACCATATCTGGCAACCTATTTCCACAGCACTTTAAGAAAAAGAATAATTTATCTTCTCATCATGTTTACAGATAGTACATAAGTCTATATAATACTGCAAATCATTGAAAATAAGTAACAATGTAAAGCGTGGGATAAGCTAGATAAAGCAATAAACTTGAGCAAATGTGGTGTAATGAAGGGTAAACTTATTTCTGTTGCACAAACTATTGCAGCTTTGGTTTCTGCTTTTCAGCAAGTGAGACATTTTTATAAGATCAGACTGTACCCTGTGAAATGACTTGTCTAGGCTTGAGTGATGCTTAATGATTTCTACACTTTTACTCAGATAAATTTTATATTAACAGACCTGAAAACGTTTATACACTTTATAGAGCTCTGCAATTGAACATAAGAGTATGTTAGTAAGAGTATCACATGCCAAAAAAAAAAAAAAAAAAAAAACATGTCAAAAGAGCAGATTTTTCTAAAACAGTGAGCCGATCAGCATGTGGATTTGGAATGATTTCCAAAGGTGCTTTGGACTCTCCATTAGTGCCTCCAATATCAACTTGTCATTCCAATGTTTTGAGCAGCAAACGAACAGTGAAAATGTCAGCTATGTGGACATCAGACAACTGGTTTCTTAAAGAATTATATAAACAACTAGGTGAATACCCAGTGGCTCCGCTCACTAAGTGCAAGGGAAAAAAATTAAAATGCAATATTTATAAATAAAGAATAGAATTAGATCAGACTAGATTAGATGTAAGCACCAGTCACGCTGTTTCCAGTCACATGTAATTTCCGTTTCAAACGCGAAAAGAATTTTATCCATGTTAATTTATATATA
>JAOVYU010000004.1:8163650-8177318 GCA_025674565.1 Synodontis membranacea
ATATAAAAAATCCACTATTTAGCAGAGTTTTGTCAGAAAGCAGTTCCTGTCTGCACAGCACATGATATCTCACTCTCCTATAGTTCCCTTTAACATGGAATGGTGGAAATGATCATTTTCCTGTCTTCAGTGCCCATCAGGAGATTAAACAGTTAAACGTGATTGCTGCTTTATGGATTATTTTATGCAGGTAAAAATATACGAGCAGACAAGCTTAGCTGCATCTGTAAAAATGCTCCAAGCACTCCCAATGAACTCTGAGCTACCTTTGCATATAGTGGCCTTGTAATCAAAAGCCACCTAATTTACAACAGGCATCGTTGTGTTGAGTGTTCCAGGTGATTTTCCAGGCTGTGCTGTGCCAGCAGAGTGCTTCCACACCCACTCCCGCCAATTCCTGGAACACTGCACTTCTCTCTGTAACTGATGAAGCATCCTATCACTAAGAATAAAGTGACTAAGCATCTGACAGGAAATTTGGTAAAATGTGTTAGCAAGGCACAATGACGTGGGGCCAACACAAGTTTTTTTTAAATTATTTTTCCATAGGAAACCTGAAAACCGAGATGATGGATGGCTCATGTCTATCCTGCCCACAGCTTTCGTGAGAGTAATTCCGTCAAGGGCAGTTTTAGCAAGACAGCAAAGGCCAGGCTTGCCAGCACTATGTTATGGAAGAGGCAGACTATGTTTTTTAGGGTCTACAAACCCCACTGGTTGTCAAATCCACATGGTCATTGCATAGCTCAACTATTTCCAAGACAGTGTAATTGCTAGCCATGTGGTTTTGCGTTGTGTACGAGCAAAGTTGGACGCCCTTCAATATCAGTATGCCAAACACCAGGACAGACAATCTGAGCAGAGCGGGCTGGCCTGGGTCCCGTTACGACAAGGAGATGGGTACTTGGCTGGTTGAGGCACTCCAATTTTAACTCCACACCACTTCCTGACTTAGACTCTGGTCAGACTCACCACTGCCAAGTCATCCTTTAGCTGAATATTCTTCACAGACATTACTGAAAGACAGCTCCTTGCCCTCTCCTTTGCCTGCCACCATTACTGTCAAAAGGTTTAGGTGTCAACTTTCTAACAATAACAATACAACACTTTGTTTATATTAAAAAAAAAAAAAAAAAAAAAAAAAAAAAGGAGGGGTAGGAGAAGCCTTTTTTGTGAGAACACATGAAGAAAGGATTCCTTCCATAGCATGACAAGTCCAGGCTAGACATCTGGGATATAGACAGTGCAAAATACCTCCCTTCCTTTAAGGCTCACCTCATATATGGCAAGTGCAGTAAATTCATTAATGTCGCCATGGAAGTAGCATAAACAAAACAATTATTTAAAAAAATAAAATAAAAAAAAAACCTGTAGTGACCGAATAACTAAAAAATTAGGATTTTAAATTTTTACCACAAGAACCAATAATATTTTTCAGAAAGACAACACGCAAACAATTCACTTCATAATCTGCCTGTAAATATAATTTTTCAGTAAGGAACGATCTATAAAAAAAAAAAAAAGTGTCTGAAATTTTGCTAGCTCATCCCAAAGGTGATCAGTGGGTTTGAAGTCAGGGATCTGTGTCCAGGACATTCATTCATCCCAACCATGTCTTTGTGGAGTTTGCTTTATGCACAGGGGAACTGTCATGATGGAATATTTTTTGGGCCTATTAGTTCCAGTGAAGGGAAACTGCAACGCTACAGCATTCAAAGTAATCCTAGACATCCTTGTGGGATTCCAAATTTGTGGCAACAGTTTAAAGAAGAGCCATATACTGGCGTGATGATCAGGTGTCCACAAACTTTTGTCCATATGGCGTATCAAGCATGAAAACACATTAGGACATTTTTCTTTGCTGCACTTAGAAACGCCCAGGCCGAGACTGTACAAGACAGCAGGGATTCAAACTACACACTGGTTAATGGCTTCGGTAGCTAATATTCCAAAAGTTAACCTGCGTTTCTCTATAGTTGATACCATTTCTATACAACTCAAGCTGGAGCATTCCTGTGAATGTGAAGGACATTGATGGGAACACGATAAGACATCGGGCGTGGTTGCTGGATTCCAACAACTCAATGAAAAGGAGTTAGCAAAGAGAAAAGTGCCAACAAGCTAACGTTCAGCTTTAAGTGCTGACCAGGTGGAGAAGTAGAACTGCAGATCAGAGGGGCAGCAAGACCCACACTGAACATCTTGATACTACACAAGTAAAGACAAATATCACTGGGATTTGTATGCAGGCCTGGATAATTAACAGCACCAAGCAACCTGGGCCAAGTATAATATTTGTTGAAGGTATTTATATATTTATATTTAAAAAAAAAAAAAAAATGGATGAAAAAAAGTGGATGAAAAGTGGATGATGCATTCAGACATTTCTCATACTGAAAAGAAAGCAGTGATATGATTCCCTGACATCTGGCTCAGTCTAATACAAAAAAAAACTGTTGTGTTGCCATTTAAACTGCAATCTGTTCAGTCTTACTAGGCCTTCAGTCATAAAAAAAAAAGTGCAAGCATGCATTCTTTAACTCCCAAAGGGAACTGGATCTGCGTGGCAGTAAGAAAAATAATAATGACAATAATAAACATTTAATGAAAAAATAACAAACGTATTCACAAAACTAATATAGCAATGTTATTGTAGTAACATATGACACAACAATAAGTGACGCGTATATTTCATATATAAAAAACCTGCCACACAGCTACTACAAACACAAAGCCATTAAGCCTCTCTTAATTGTTCTTAGGGCAAACAATTATTTTTGCACAATGATGTAGTCAGAGCCCAGCTACAAAAGTAAACAAAAACACACCAAACGCAACTATAACCCTATGTCTTTATTCTCGTCAGATGACATCATTTGCTCTACCCCTACAAAGCAGTTCAGGTTTCATTCTCCAACAGGGTGTATGCACCACAGATAAGTGGGCACCACCCACCTGGGCTTATTAAATCATCCTTAAAGCAGTTTCTAATTGCTAAAATAAAAGTCTGAGTGTTTCACCATAGCCTGGCCTCATTTATGCACTCAATCCTTTAGAGCAGTTAATCCTTTCTTTTAACCTGTACCCGATGATGGAGTTGACACAAGAACCTGCTGGTGACAAATTATGCCAAGGTTTCTGCAAACGTGATTACAAACGACATTTAAGTCACTCAGATCATTCTGGACATTACTGATCAAGTAAAAGTGTTTTTTAGGTGCAGGCTGGCGAACTTGATAAGAGGGGGTTGTAAGGCTTGTACCTTAAACACATCTGGGTTTGGTTATTGGCCCTTTTGGCCTGTCTGGCGTTCAACTCCGTTAATGAGAACAATCGTTCATATACAATATTTGAGGAAATTAATTATTCTGGAGGACAGGGAGGTAACCATGATGTTTAAATGTTGAAGTTTTCTCCCCAGCATAGGTTCGGAGATGGCCGCTTGCAGCATCAGATAGGCTGATCTTTGGAAACTGCAGAAGAAATGTGTTTGTTCAGGTGTTAAGGAGGTCATGCCAAAGATGTTTACATCAATTGGCAGCTCTGCCCTACACCCACACTGGCATAGCTACCAACTGTCAGCTCATTGTTCAGTGCTGAAACTGCTCATAGCCGTTACTCTGTGCGCAGACATACTTTATGCCTCTTAAAACCCCCAACCCTAGTTATTATCTTTTCTATTTTTATAATTTTTTTTGGCTCTCTGTGGTCAAAAACAAAGACTACAACAGAAGCGACTAACTAATAGCTCGGATAGCTTTCTGGAACAAATCCATCCCCATTTGGGTTGCTGTACTTTTTCCACATGATAAAAAGAATAATTTAAATGTCTCACTGGAATCTGCTGGAAAATGATAAGGACCCGGGGTTAAATTCATGGGGTAGGCAGTTAATAAGATTTAAGAATGCGAGGACAGCCCAGAATACCTTTTTCAACTCAACTGAATATAAAATGATTTGATACATTTTTACAATTTCCTGCAGAATGTAGAAATGCCATGTTTGGTGGGTAATATTTTTGTTTGTTTGCTTGTCCTAACAAGCAAGTTAGCAGCTTAGCACTGTTCAAAATACAGGACTGAAAATCAGTATGAAGGCTGTGTTCGAAAACATTAAATGTATAAATTGATTTCAGATCAACCTTGGCCAACACTAGTGTCCCTTGCTACCAGAGGCAGATGTGTTGTAGCGAAGTGTGTTATTTGTAATCGCAGTTACTCCCATCACTTAAAAGTTTAACTTGGCCTGTTAAAATGTACACAATGTTAAAGGTCAGCAAATGAAGTATTTGTAAACAGATCTTTACACTAGTTGGACAGACATGTTGGGATTTCAGTTCCAGGACTGACATTAACCTTGCAGCATGCACTTCAGCAAAGCAAAAATATTTCAAGCACATTCTCAATCCCAGCCATGGTCAGTGTGGTTGCGACATCCATCTATGCAATAAATCTACTGACTCATGTTTGAAGTATTTTGACTTGATTCACATTTTTTTCAAGCCTGATATTAAACAGTCAGTTCTGGAATGTAAGCATTTTTACAAGGTCGGCTTTGCGACCACGATTAAAATGCCATGTTCCTAAGGAAATTGAATATCTTATTGATGACGTGTGAAAGAACGGATAAACATTTGTGTTAACATGAATGACAAACCTGGGCTCTGACAATATACATCACTACTCCAATGGCCAAGCACAGTGTTGTGCCTTGCAGTTTTGTGACATTCTAGTTAAGACTAAATTCAAACTGCACTAATATCGCTTTTTCCCCCACTTCTGACACAACACAGATTTCAAATCCGATCTCTGGGCATTGACTGATACAGACACTAACCATACAGACTTTCTCCAAGTACCTGAGCCGAGACTATCAAGCTTCTGTTGCAAAGGAACGTGAAAATTTAGACGCACGGTGGAAGCTGGCTTTAGAATGAGTCTCCCTGTGTTCACATGCAAACTTGTTTGTCACCCCATGTGCAGCAGCATTAAACACAGTGTATTCAGGGCATCAGACTGAAAATTGCCAAACCCATATTTACACCAACACTGGCTTGGAAACACATCTAAAATGAGAGCGGTCAAAGTATTTCAAAAGAAAAAAATATATTAAAAAAATACTGGCTGTAGTTCATAGACTCTAGTTTTCTAAACATGAACCAGTGTAGTTTATGGAGATTCTCTGTTACGGTTAATCCAATCGCATACATTTATGTAAATGATTCCTCTGAAGGCAGCTCATTAGAGCAGAGACAAGCTAGCCATCTAGAAACATGAGGTCAAAAAAGGGAGAGTTTTCTCACTTTATTTTTTTTTATTTTTTTATTTTTTTACCATTTCTGATCTTATTAGTGAATCGACGGCTTGGATTGTTTTTTTTTTAAAAAAAAAAAAAAAAAAAAAAAAAAAGTTTAACTACGAAAACATAATGTTTAAACATGTTTACACCAAGTAGCATGCATTTATTCTCCCAGCTCCACTAAAACAAAACCTAACCACTTTAAAATTCTAGAAAGCCTTCTACTCTATTTGTACTTCATTGTAATGAAGCAACTTTAGCATTTAGACAATTTATAAATTACAGGCCAAAAGTGACGTTAATTGGCACCTTTCTTAACACATGTATTGGAGCTTTTGCTCCCCTGAACAAACTCAAGGGCACAAACTGTAAACTGTAAAGTTTAGAACAAAGCAAAATTAGATTCGTGGAATGGGATGTTCTATAAATAATTTGTTTTCTGTTCTGTACAGCATACAGATAATTATTCTGATAGCTACTGACAAATGGCTCCATTACATTCAGAACTTCAGAGTGAGCAAGCTCACCAGTTTTCACTATAAAAATGCACAAGCCCTGTGATTGGTCGACAGACAGCAGTGAAGAAGGGCACCCAAGTAAGGAAGGCAAATGGATGTGGAATGTTGGATGGTGGATAGGTGTTTCACTCACTTATTTTTAAAAGACTTGGGCCTTGATTTGTTTTAAAAAAAAAAAAAAAAAAAAAAAAAAAAAAAAAAAAAAAAAAAAAAAAAAAAGCGGCCATGGAAACAAACTGAGAACAGCAGTTACAAAATTTCTCTTGCAATGGAATGCACAGTTGCAAAACCCTTGCATGCTGATGTTTTTCTTGAGGAGGAATAGTTTCTTTTCTTTACAGAGGCAAAACGGGCAAGAAGGCAGTGCTACTGCACAAATGAAATATGAACATAAAATGTCAAACATGAAAAAATCCTGCATATATACACACACACACACACACACACACACACACACACACACACACAGGTGTGAAAGTGTTTGCCCCTTTCCTGATTTCTCATTTATTTTTTTCCCATGTCTGTCACACTTAAATGTGTCAGATCATCAAACAAATTTAAATAGTAGTCAAAGACAACACAAGTAAACACAAAATACGGTTTTTAAGTGAAGGATTTTATTACTAAGGGAGAAAAAAAATCCAAACCTACATGGCCCTGTGTGACAAAGTGATTGCCCCCTAAACCTAATAACTGGTTGGGCCACCCTTAGCAGCAACAACTGCAATCAAGCGTCTGTGATAACTTGCAATGAGTCTTTTACAGCGCTGTGGAGGAATTTTGGCACACTCATCTTTGCAGAATTGTTGTAGTTCAGCCACATTGGAGGGTTTTCGAGCATGAACCGCCTTTTTAAGGTCATGACAGCATCTCAACAGGATTCAGGTCAGGACTTTGACTATGCCTTCATTTTGTTTTTCTTCAGCCAATCAGAGGTGGACTTGCTGGTGTGTTTTGGATCATTGTCCTGCTGCAGAACCCAAGTTCGTTTCATCTTGACATTCTCCTTCAGGAGTTTTCAATTCATGGTTCCATTCATCACAGCAGGTCTTCCAGATCCTGAAGCAGCAGAACAGCCCCAGACCATCATACTACCACCACCATATTCGATAAGCTTCTGCAATGTCACAACATTTATTTCCGTCAAGAGTTGCATTAATTTTTCGCCATATCTTGTAGAGATGATGGGAGAGTCAGACCACTGCGCAAATTTTTCTCCAGCACATCACAAAGATTCTCAATGAGGTTAAGGTCTGGACTCTGTGGTGGACAATCCATGTGTGAAAATGATGTCTCCCTGAACCACTCTTTCCAAATTGGACACCCGATGAATCCTGGCATTGTCATCTTGGAATATGCCAATGTCATCAAGGAAGAAGAAATTCACTGATGGTATAACCTGGTCATTAAGTATATTCAGGTTGTCAGCTGACCTCATGCTTTGGGCACATAACGTTGTTGAACCTGGACCTGACCAACTGCAGCAACCCCAGATCATAGCACTGCCCCCACAGGCTTGTACGGTTGTCACTAGGCATGATTGGTGCATCACTTCATGCGCCTCTCTTCTTACCCTGATGCGTCCATCACTCTGGAACAGGGAAAATCTCATCACATGACTCATCACAGGACCACATGGCCTTCTTACATTGCTCCACAGTCCAATCTTTATGCAAATTGAAGCCTTTTTGAGTGACTTGCCTCACTGATCAGTGATTTTCTTAAGGCTACACAGCAGTTTAGTCCCAATCACTTGAGTTCCCTTCGCATTGTGTGTGTGGAAATGCTCTTATTTTCACTACTGAACATAGCCGTGAGTTCTGCTGTTGTTTTTTTACGATTTGACAAACGTTTAAGTGATCGCCGATCATAGCCATTCAGGATTGTTTTCCGACCACATTTCTTCCGCGAAGATGACTCCCCCCACTATCCTTCCAGTTCTTAACCCAATTTTAGTAGTTTCAGCAATCTCCTTAGATGTTTTCTTTGCCTGATGCGTGCCAATAACTTGACCCTTCTGAAACAGATTAACATCTTTTCCACGACCACAGGATGAATCTTCCGACATGGTTGTTTAGGTAATGAGAAGCTACTCACTGCATCAGTTAGGGTTAAATAACTTGTTGCCAACTGAAACAAAATCATCCATGCAGTAATTACCCAATAGGAGACTCGTACCTATTTGCTTTGTTAAATCCAGGTGGTGACTTTTTTTTTTGGCCAGGCAGTGTTATAGCATGAAGACAAATATAAGGGAAAGATTAGTGGCTCTGATATGCTGTGGAAAGCATTTTGCTATAATGGTTTGAGGTCACTTGTCCCTTTAGAGCGAAAAGTCAATGCAAATGTCTCTTCCAGGATGACCCCGCCTCCATGCACAAAAATGAAATGCAAATCATAAGCCATCGTCGTCACACTCACCACAGACTGAACACAGATGGAGACGATTTAGTGATGTGTTGAGTGCTCACACCACTTGTATCAAATTTGAGAAAACATTTGAATGAAGGGTGTTTATCCCTGCAGTACAGTCGGAGACCAGTCAACAATTCTCCCAGTCTTCAACTGATCAGTTTCAGTGTCCCTGTGCTCAATTTACCCTCAGATTCTTGCTTGTGGCTGCCAAGATAAGGATCCTGATGTGGTCTTCTGTTGCTGAAGCCCATCTGTCTCCATTCTCAACGTGCATTCTGAGATTCTTTTCTACTTACCATGGTTGAAAAGAGTGGTTATTCAAGCTACTATCGTTATTTGAATTGATTGATATAATAAAAAAAATCCTATTCTAGCTGTAATAGTGTTGTTTAGACATTAGAGGGTGCGATAACATACAACAGCAGAAATACACGTGAAGTCACAGACTGCAGAAAGCTAAAGAAAAGAGAAGCAATGGTAGCTGTTTTAGGGTTAAACTGACTACCAAATGTTCACAATTATCAAGAAAGCTTACTAACTTTCAGTTTTAATAAAAGGAATATTTTAGTTAATAGGTTATTATGTTTTACTCCAACCTCTACAAATGTTTATAAAGCATCCTTGATTATTTGCTTTGTTTAGACAGCAGAGTTTGTAAATAATTATTGTTGGTTGATTGTGTTGTTTAGACAGCCGAGCCGACAATAACATACAACAGCAGAGATACACATGTCGTCACAGCATTAGAAAAATTAAACGAGTTGTTTAATCTTTTTATCAGAAAAAAAAGATTATATAAAGAATAGGAAATAAATGTTGCGTTTGAATGAATCATGGACCCAACATCATGAATCAAATGAAATTGTGAAATGGGTGAACCATTAAATGTTTAGTAGCTTTCTTCAGCTCAAACCAGTCGTCTGGCAATTCATCTCTGATCTCAGTGCATTTCTGTCTGCAAAATGCATGTGATTTTTCACACCATTCTGAGCATGAAAATCTGAGGAAATCAGCAGTTTCGAAAATACCAAAACCAGACTATCTGGCATGCACACCCATGTCACTCAAATTCATTGTGCGCACATTTTTTCCCTCATGTTCAATCTGAAGCTCGTTGCATTTATCTGCATGATTTTATACACCAATGTGCTACATAATTGGTTGCTTGGATAATTGTACAAACGAGCAATTAATAAAGGAGTCCACAACTAGTCACTCATTTTCTCCGTAGAGTACTTAGGCTTTTGAAATGCCTAAAATATGCACAAAGGCTATACATTTTATTTACTTATGTTAAGTTTAATCTATTTTAGTATTATTTCATATTTTGAACCAGTTCTTCTACCTTATCCACTAAATCTCTGTTTCAGGCAGAATATTTTCTGTAAGCGAACAGAGCTGAAACCTCACTTGTATATCAACAACGTGACCGCTGCTGTTGGAGGGGGGCACAGTGGTAAATGTGGTTACAGTTTCCTTGCAAGTTTGCCTCATTTGTAAATTATTCAGAGCACACACTATTCCTGGAAAACAAAAATAAGGCGAAGTTCAGGCTAAACATTTTGCTGTTGCGGTATGAAGATTGCGCTTGAGGACATGAGAGAAGCTCTGTTTCACTGCCAAAGCTCTGAAAGCAACCGTGTACCAAGGCTCTGGCACGGCCATTTTCTACCCAAACGGAAAGATTTTCCAGATAAGCATCTGGCGGTGGTACAGCATAAAGGCAGCAGGAAGTAAACAAGTGAGATGAACAAGTGCCATGACAAACTATGACTGCAGAACAACTGCACCCGAACATGTCAAGACGTTGCATGCTAATTACATATGGTGAGAGACAAAAAAAAAAAAAAACAGAAAAAAGAAAAGAAATTAGAATAAGAGATATATATATCAAACTTCTGAATGCAAATAAAAACTTTCTACCTACAAACGCAAAATCAAGTAAATCAAGTAAAACAAGATCAAAGGTCTGATAATTCCAGACCCCAGTGACTACAAGGCATGTAAACAAGAATCATTAATTCATCACACCCCCACAAAAAAAAGAAAAAAAAAGAAAAGAGAAAAAAAAAAAAAAAAAAAAAAAAAAACAGATCACAGGACTCCATACCCCGAAGAGGTATGGTGCAGAGTGCTGCCAACTCAGTGTAGTCCAAACACAGAACACTTGTCGAAGGTAATAAGTGTAGCGTGCATGTACTGCATATGGTGGAAAGCTGCTGTTTATCTGTTTTACGCAAGACGTAAACACTAGAAAATTTCCATGCACACTTACTTTTATTTCTATTCTAGGAAAAAGATGCTTCACCTAATATGAAAGTGGTTCTGGATGCTTACTCGAAATCTGCTCACAGTCTACGTATAAAATAAGAAAACTAAAGCTGAAGGCAGGAGAGAATGACTGCATTTTAACTAAACGCTGCTGGTAAAGCACTACATAGTGAGCGACTGTAGAGAAACAGGTTTGTCTGGCCTCTTTCAAGTTACAAACCCAGAAGAGGCCAAATTCTGAACTCAAAAGATGAAAAGCCTGACATTAAATCCCACCAGCGTACAGCTAAGGTCATGATCCCAAAATATCAGCCTGGAGGAGTGAGCTACAGCTAACAAGCTACATTCAACTTGAGATGGGATCAAAAAATACATCGCACAGGCCGATCAAATTGACAAGGCAAGTCATGGTAGGAAGCGTTTTACAGCAGGGCAGAAAGGAAGGAAGCTGAACATACCAGAGGTCTTGTATACTAACAACAACAAAAGAAAAAAAAGAAAAAAAAATAGAATTAAAAAAAAAAGAAAAAAAAGAAAAGCTGGGGGTGCTTGGTTGAACAAAGCAGTTCAGAAATTCGCTGACCTTTTTAAATAAGACTGCCTCATGACTCTCACTCCACAGAGTAAAACAACAGGGTTTAAAAAAAACAAGAAGAGGAAAGAACCAACACCATGGTTCCAACATTTTTTACACGTTACTTTGAAGTCATCCTGTTCAAGGTGGAGCTTGATGATTAATCCAACATCTGGCACCATAAAATTCGGGTTTAATAACAAATATGTATTAAAAATGACAATGTTTCCATTTAAACAAGAAAAGTACATCAGCATGAGAGGAACATCTATATGAAAGTAGTGTTTTAACCATCACAGTGAACGTGTGTGTAAGGATTGAGCAAGAGTACAGGAAGTGGATCTACTGGAACAAAAAGCAAACACTCATGAAGTCAGTCTCGAATGAACCCTGACAAAAGACCAACTTCTCGTAAACTCATCATTATTAAATACTTGCAAAAGCAGACTGCTTCACTGTGTTTCACAAAATGGCCGAATTAAGCAACTTACCAAATCTTTGACCTAACATCTGTATTTGTTACAGTATGGCATACCAATCTCTGGCATATCCATATTTGGTACATTTATAACAGAGAAAGAAAGCGGGGTCCAGGGTCAATAACGTGCCCTAAAAAGCATCAGCTGCAGCTGTGATCTTGCTTTCTCTGCATGAACACGTCACCTGCAATGACCTGGTTTCCCAGCTGCACAAATTTAACAGATGCCTTCCTGGGAGTTGAAGCCCTTGTTTTTAAGAGCACATGTAAAACAACCTTCTACACAATCCAAAGAACGAAGAAAACAGACTGTAGGTGTCTGTTCTGTTTATGGCACGGATATGAACCTGACTGAATTAAAGCCACAAAATGAACGACACCGTACCTGGACGCTTTCCACCTCTTCTCCCACACAAAAAAAAGATTCATGCACTCTAGTACATTTAAAATGCACCATCATAAATCTAATTATCGTGGCTTTAATTATCATGATCAAGTCGTTGCATTTATTACATCACGTCATTCTGGAAGTGTTTATGGATGCTTCGTTTCCACGGCCTGCATGGCCTGACTCGATTTTCTTAATGAGAGATTTTATTAGGGAAGCGCAGGTTGGAGAAATTGCGGTTTGGAGAAGGGGCAGCTTGTGCGTCAACATTTTTATTAAGACGTCAGCCTCGCCTGATGAATTCTGCGGCCTTCACGTGATCCAAATTGAATGACTACACGGTTCAACAGATGCTGGAACATCGCGCTTCCGCTTCAGAACATTCTCTCACTGTCTCAAGGCTAACAGAGTGATAAAACATGCAGCAGTGCATTAACATTAACTTTCTCTAGACAGTACTGAGGAAACTGGAAAAACTGCGCAAACGTGCCTGGTTATGGACCTGAAAAATCTCTTATCGTGGACAAGAGCTATCCAGATACAGCTCATGTAGATTAGGTGCAGGCACATTCAGGCTTGTAATATAATTAAGTTTGTGTATGATTTTGTATCAAAGACAATTCATCAGGTTAAGCCCTACTTCATAATCAGCCAAAATCATTTAATAATCAAATTAATTCAATACAGCATTGGGGGATTTTAAAATAACTGGTGGCTAAAGGACAGGACTGATGAAAGCTCATCAATGTTCAGAAGCTTCTACCTAAAGGAATTCAGATATTAAACAAATAAGTAATTAATTTTAATTCAGGGAAATTTGCTCTCAAAATATTCACTGTTGTTGCTAATAATAATAATAATACATTTGCTAATAATACATTTTTTTGTGAAAAAAGGGACAAAATAAATGAAATAATTTTAATATTTATTTAAACACAAACTGTCAAAATAGTTCAGTCTATGGTTTCTTGGTTCCCTTTTAATGGTACTTTATGTTATGCAAGTGTCTCAGTTCTCGCTGAAACTAAGTGCTCCCAGACATGTCAGTTTCTCCACGTACTCCCTTCATGCTCAAAAATTTAGGTGTACACGCACAATTCGCAGCACCTTGCAATCGCGGTTACTATCCCGTGTGCACAGGTTGACTGTACTCGTGCCCTCTATTAAAGACACTGTTTAAACACCACATCCTGAACTTTGAATACAAACACGGATGTGCACCATAAAGATGACTGTGAATGTTCTTCCATGGTAAGGAAGTTTACACTCAGCACTGAAAAGTTCATAACATCAGTTTAATACAATTAACTTAAATGTAAAATGCTAAATGATGCTCACACTCTAGTTCATGTTAACACAATTAGCACTGATTGACTCTATAGTACAGTAATACCTCGTGTATTCGCGTTTCTGTATTTGCGACTTCACAGATTCGCGAAATTTTCTGTGGAACCTAACTAATTTACATTCGCGGGGGTTTTTTTTCTTCACACATCTGCGAAATCCTCAAAAAGCATGGCATTAAACAATAACTGTCACACACTGCCCATGTCACCGCGCGCCGACCCGGAAATAGACTCCCAAATTTCTTCACCTAAAACTAAGGCTGCCTGTTAGCTCTCCCTGTCACTAGAGGGCCGTACAACTCGACTGCTATAAAGACGAAGAAAGAGAGAGACTCAGAGCTGTAGAGGAAGATTTTCGTGTGCGTCATTTTTCAATTCCT
>JAOVYU010000004.1:8184650-8201803 GCA_025674565.1 Synodontis membranacea
TACTGTATTGTTTTTATTTTGACGGAGTTTTGCAACATTGTCTCTTGATGTGTTTACGTTCCAAGTTCACGTGTCTGAGGTTGCTTTCAAAAACAGTTCTGTTCAGAAAAACGTTCAATTCAATTTCCAATTGCACACTACTTTTTCACTATAACACACTATACAGAGCAGCAGTATATTGTGAGACATGGAACCCAGTTTAAACAACACTTATTGGTGAGTGACACACTGGAACAAAGTGAATTGTTTTAAAGCGCATTTTAAACTCAGGGAAAAGCCTCTGCGTTGTGGAAATAATATACAGCGGCTGTACGCTGGATTTATGCTGCACTTTGGAGTAATAACAGTGAACCAGCCAGGGGTATAATAATCTTCTCACTGGGAATCCAGACAACAATACAAAATGGCCGCAGCCCAACGGCGCGCTGTACGGTGAATAGGTATCAACTTTATACATGGCAGCTGAAAAATGCATTTTTGGAGCATTTCAGGATCTTTCATGGGTCTGCCAACATCCTTCTGCACAAAACGACCGGGCAGATCTGTAACTGCAACACAAAGTAATTACAGAAATAAAACCTCAATCTTCACCTCTGCAATTAATTTCCAGCTCCACTACTTAAACTAATTTCAATCTCCACAATACAAGGTAATCTCCTTCTCTACCTCTATGCTATAAAATTACTCTTCATCTCCACAATATAAATTAATCTCCGGCTCCACCATGACGACTGAAAGTAAATTTCGATTCCACTCAACTCAGCTGTGTATGTGGACTGTGGTGTTCTCATCACCACTGTGGTACACACCCTTTAGTTTATCGCAGATGTCATTTTTAAAGCGGAAGAGAGAGACGAAAGACAAGTTCTAACACCTATCGTGACACATTCTTAAGATGAAAAAATTCTTTTTAGTCTTTTTAATATATTTGGTCACCTAGGCCTCAATAGTACATTCAGGTGATTGGCTTTTCTTTGCTCCTTTTTTTTTTTTTTTTTTTTTTTTTTTTTTTAAGAATCATCTAGGAAACAGCCTGATTCGGGTATCAGAGCCGGCTACTGGGGTTTGTCAATAAGAGAGATTTCAAAAGGTAGAAATAAAAGCCGATTGGACCTGACAGAATCTGAATTCGACATCACCTTTTTTTTTTTTAACACACCATGTGACCTGAAGTGTTCAACTAAATCAAATGATAGTGTGTATACTAGGAAAAAATATAAATAGCAAAAGTAATAACAAATAAATAAAAACAAAGTAATTATGAACCAGAAGGGCCAAAACAAGGGAACTTGCACCTATACAAAAAGAGATTAACTTGAATTTTAATGTTAAAACAAAATTAGCAGCATGGCTTTGTAATGAAAGTAACAAGATGTAATGAAAGTGATTAAAATGTATACAGACATCCCAACCTGCAAAAAGTTCTGGGAGAAAGCTGCTCAGCTGCTCAGCTCACTTAACCATTGTCTCCTCTCAAAAATACTTGAGGTTTCGCTGAACACTCGTTATTACAGGTACTAGCAGCCGGTAGCGGAGCCACATTAGCGCACTTTGTAATAATATTGGTTATCGGTAAAATAAAACACAGATATCGATAATCGGCAAAATCCTAATATTGGCCACTAATATCGATTCCTAGTGTATACACCATCCTGCAAATAACCCTAGGGATTTTTTCCCCACTCCACCACAGACATCACACAGAACAGGTGACGGAGTTAGGCTACAATTAACGTGTTTTCAGTTCTGCTCTGGCTCCACCTGCTATTGGTATTCGACATTTGGCGTGATGAAGAAAACAATGAACTCGTTATACCCCATTAACTGGAATTACATTAGAATGATGAAGAGGCAGAGAAGTAGCAGAAATATATTAACTACCCAAATAAAAATTATGCCTTTCTTCTGAGAGCACAGCAACACAAACATAGATCGCAGAGGACGGATGAGTATAACTGCATTCGAAAGAGGGCTAAAACAACTAGTCGAAATAATGTAGAAATAACTAATGATAACTACCGCACCACAGAGTGCTGAGAACAAAACTGTCTCCAGACCAGTCATGGGCAAGACAAAAAATAAAAAAATAAAAAAAAACTGATTTCCTTTGAAACACACAATTTTCTGGTTTAGATAAGATGATGGAGCACAGTAAAAGGTTTCTCATTCAAGTTCATGTGGGGAAAAAAGGCAGGACTCACTTGATTTCTCTGCCCATTTGTCTGTCTCACAGACAGAACTTCGCATGATTGAGTTGGAAAAAGAAAAAAAAAAACAAAACACTGAGTTTCATTACAAAAAAAGGAAAAAGAAAAAAAAAAGTGTAAATGCATCGTTCAGTGCAAAGCAGATGTGTTTATAACAGCACAAGTATTAAACAAAGCAGTGGAAAGCTACTGCATGTTGAGAGAAACACTACGAGTTAACGCTATAGTCTCACATTATATTTCATTCCAAAAAAAGGACTTTATATTTTTTAGTGTAGTCATTAAAATATGCACAGCAATTTTAGGTAATGTCTGTGATTAGTAGAGTGGGAAAAAAAGAATGAAAGACAATGATGCATTTAAAACAACACATTTTGAGTATCTTCTGATTCTGTAACTTTACATACATATGCTACATGACAATCACATTTCAGAATCCTGAAGAATTGAATCGTCAAACGTAAAGCTTAAAATCAAAGACGCACATTTGGAATTTCCCTACACATCATCAGAACGGTTTCAACTTCCTTCAAAAGAGAAGCATCCATGTTAACAGCGGTGCTTCAGAAACTAGGGCCAGACGTCATCGCGTTTTCTTCAGGAATTGGCAGCAAGGTACAAGATACAGGGATGAACCCTGGATCCATGCATCCTGCCATGATTGTTGGCTTCCAACTAGCCTGTTTTACCAGTAGGATGTGTTTCATTGGTTCAACAGAGACGCTTACCACCGATGGGACAACATGGATGCAAATTTGTTTTACAGGGCAGAACTTGGACAGAATTTGAGATCAGCCCATGTCTTTGTCAAAAATAACAACCAAAAAGACACGTCTGAGCAAAGTGTTTCGTCCATGCACCAGAAAAACTTTCCGATTCCAGAGAACTCATGTGTTGCACAATAATAATGATAAACAACGACGAAGAGCCTACGTGCTACGTGTTTTTAGGTTACGCTACCGAAGGCTGCATGTCTGCATTTTCTTTACACGGTGAATCTGCGTGCCATTTTAACAGGCTTCTACCATTCAAAAACAAACAAAAAAAACTAGCCTGTATAATGCAAAAGCCTGAAAGATCATTGTTTGCTTTTAAAATCATCAACATTGACTAACTGGATACGTGTCTCACGTCATCCTTTGAAGCAGGAAAAAGTAAACACTGCTATCACTGACAGAAGTGCGCGTTAGCCCTGAACCTCCCAGATTTGCAGATGTTGTAATCCATGAACTAGAGATCTACATGAAGACCGAGGATTAGAAAAGACTAAAACGACGGAAAATCCTTTTCTAACAGAAACAGATGAGGTGCACCGCTACTGGTTCCGCTTACTGCTGTGAAACTCACACTTGCGTTATGGCAGCAACAAACAGTCATTCCATTACACACACCTCTATTTTTTTTTTCTTTCCTTAAAGTGAACAAGAAAAACCACAGCTTGTCAGGTCACTGACAAAATAGAGAAGCAGAAACTCCTGTCTTGAAAACGGCCAGAAAACTCACGGGAATGTTAAACAAACATCTCCTTACAGAAAACATCTCCTTACAGAAAGTTTCAGCACATCAATGATTACACAGCTTCCTTTCTTTACGAGTTCTCTCTGCGTTCACGTGGGATTCCTCCGGGGTCTAAGGTTTCCTCTTACCTACCAAGTTGGACTGCCTACACTAAATTGCCCCTGGGCTAGGTGGGAATGAGTGCGAGTGTGTGCGTTTGTGTGTACATGGTGCTTCGTTAAGGCTTGCTGTCTCATTCAGGGTGAACTCCCAACTCATATCCCATGTTTCCAGGACAGGCTTAGGATCCTCCAACCAAGATAAAGCTGCTCCTTAAGACGAATGAATGAATAAGCTTATGATTGAGAAACAATAATGTTTCATTCATCTTGCAGCACACACCACTCTCTGCGCTGCTGTTATGCAAGGAATAACAAACGACGAAAATAAGGCACGCGATAGAACAGTTGTATTACGGCGAGCTCTGGACTGTGTTACTGCACTTATAGCACAGCAATCTGCCAATGATTTTACTTATTAACGAAAGACACGCCATGCATTTTAACAATTTAATTAGATAAATGTTGTAGAATGTCCAAGACACAAGTTAGTTCCTGTTCTCAACCAAGCTATAGCTGTGATAATCATTCCCTCACCCACCTCGCTCTTTTGTCTGTCTCTCTCTCGCTCAAAAAATGACTCTTCCAATAAATAAAATGTTTCCTAACAACAAAAACATCACTGCATCAGCAATTATGTGTTTTATTTTGTTAATCGTGTTTTTGAAATCTAGTGTTTTAGAAGAAGCACGTTAACATCAGCCCATCATTCATGTTCACAGCCAGAACTGTTTTCCTAGCAGTGCTTTTTTATACAAAAAAAAAAAAAAAAAACACCTTCTGACCGATTAGATTCAAGCCTTCAACTGAGCCATAGGATGATAAAAATTAAACACCTTCTGACCAATCAGTACTGAGAATTCATAAAGCCAAATAATCAACATGAAATGATCAAACTACGAACTTTTCGGAAAACATTCTCGCGATTTTCCTGTCTTAAATGTGTTAAAATATATCCTCTGTCACACTTGCGAGGAGGCTCGCTACGCTTCCCAACCTAAACGTATGAACTTTGAACAAAGTTCCCGAGATAAGCCAATTCCAGACCAGACGCCAACGCCGTGAGTTAAAGACTACTGTGCTGTACAACACGAGTGCAAAACACACTAACACTGACTCTGACCAGCAAGTTTAATGCCATTACATTACTAAGCTGCTTTGCACAAAATTAAGCGAGCAGATAACAAGGACAAGATAAAAGTACTTACTTCTACAGAAACCCGAAGTAGTGGCAGGGCGGGTTGCCCTACTCAAGCAGTCTTTTAAACTGAACACTGACACCGATTTTAAGGTACACCCCCGTCCGTGTGACATCACCTGGGCTTGTGTAGGCCAAAACACGCCTGTGAACACTTGGCAGGCTCGACGTAGTTACAAATTGTACATTTTTCTACAAGGAAAATATGCTGTCTGAAAAACAAGCTTCAACTGACTCCTTTTCCAACTTAAAAAAAAAAAAAAAAAAAGGTCTTACTGTCAGTGAGTCGTGATTTAGTAAGAAGCACTGACACACGCGTCCAAATCCTTACTATCAGGAAGCTTGAGGCGAGACAGCAGGCAAGAGCTTATATCAGAATCACTTAAGCTGATCTGGAGGTGAAAAAATAAAATCCAGTCTGTTTTGGCTTTTTGGGACGTGTGAACTTAAAAAAAAAATACATTTTAAATAATTAAATATGAAGATTAAGAAAAAAAAATGCCAGATCTACAGGAAGTATGATTAACATATTGCTTATGCGTGCTTTAATGTTTATTCCAGGATCAGAAGTAAAACTGATCACAACAGTTTAGAAAACAAACAAACATTGAATCATCACTTCTAATTCATTTCTACGGGCTGAAGATTTAAACCAAAACACAGGTTTAAAAAAAAAAACAAACAAACAAAAAAAACAAACAAACAAACAAAAAAAACCCCACCTACTGATTTGAGACGGTACTGAAAAATAAATCATTTCTGATGAGATTCCCAAACCTATTAGCTACCTCAGGGTTTTCCACAACTTCACAATCCTCACAGCTTTCAACCTACCATCTTAACACAAACAAACAAAACAAACAAATATATATATATTTTTTTTTATTTGTCACACAACTGATTCCATTTATTACTGACTTTCTACGGTCATTTAAACGGCTTGTTCTGGTTTCCTTCAAGAGACCGGATTGAATTTCATCCTCATTTTATGAAACACTCAATTTATAAATAAAGTCATCTTTGGACCTGATGTGCGTTCTCAGTGGAACAGTTCAGCAACAAGAAGAAAAAAAGCTCTACAGCTATAATAAATACACAAAACATCACAACACTGTCTGGAAAAAACAACAACAACAAAAAAAAACTAGTTTGTAAAGAATAAGAGGTTTAAAAAAAAAAAAAAATCTTACCTTAGACAACAACATTTAGTCATTCGGATCCTGATGTATTGAAAACAGCCTGTTACTATTTTATATCCCTTATTTAGAAAACAAATCAAAAGCTCCTGGAAGTTCTAAAGTCCCAGAGCTGACGGTCCTCGAACTGAGACTGCTTCTGTTCTGTCTCGATCACGATTTCCTGGATCAACACAGTCGGAGCTGTTTACGGAACAAGAGCAGTGTGCCACGCAAAAGCCAGAAATGAAGCAGCAGCAGCTTCCAGGAGACTAGAGGAAGCTCTTCAGCTCACAGCGTCATGTTTCAGAACCTCACACATGCAGCTGTTTGTTTGTTTGCTTGTTTTTGTTTTCTTTTTAAACGCCTCTTCTCGGACTCGATACAAAAAAAAAACACCACAGAGAGCTCCTAATCCTAATCTGTCCGAGTTGTTAAGACGGGGTTCTTCCTTTAGGCACGTCACTTCACAACTCTACACACACACACGCCTGTCCTATCTACTGTACCACACACAAACTTTGCCATAGCTAGGCTAGCTTCCTCTGGACCCGTTTTCCGTTACGCGACGCGACGCGGCTGAGGAGGAACGGCTCGCTTTCCCCGGGCTCGCCTCTCCAACTAAACGCTCACATTGCTGTCCGGGTCCATGTTCAAGTCGCCGAGGAGGAAAAGGAAGAGGAGGAGGGGTGGGGGGTGGAAAAAACAACAACGGCGAAAATAAGCAAACAAACAAACAAACACAAGAAAATAGGAGAATTCTTCTAGCAGAGCTGGACGGAGAGGGTGTCCACGCGCGCGCCGCTCCTCAGGAAATACGTCACACGAGCACGCGCAGAGAGAGAGAGAGAGAGAAGAAAAAAACCATACGGAATTGAAGGGAGCTGCTAACTGTGTTGTAGCGCCATCTAATGGACGTATGGTGAGGTTCAGTTAAAAGGCTATAAGTCGTTAAAGATGAAATGAAGCAGAGAACAAGTTTTTTAAGTGGGGTTGCGTTTAAAATAGCATAAATATCAGGCGATTAGACAGAGGGGGGAATCTTTCTTTCCTTCTTTTTTTTTAAGAAGGAAATAAAACGTGACTCACAGGTTTGTTAGAGGACGAGTGGAAGGCAACCTTCACCCAGAAGGCCAGAACAAAGTGCTCCGAGCTCGAGACGGACAAACTAAATTCACCTGACTCAATCAGCTAAGGAGAAGAGGATGACTGCGCATGCGTGCTCGTGGTCCGAAGTGATTGACGCATGTAGAGCACGTGCACTGTTTAGGGAGTAAGGAGTCATTTTGGGAGGTCATCCTGAGCTGCAGGTTCTTCTTCCTCAGAGAAAATGCTGTTTTGAAAGGAAAAAAACAAAACAAAAAAAAAACAGTGCTTCTACACTGAGTTTGTCTTTTTTTGGGGGGGGATTTTATCAAGTGCTAATTAGGTGCACATGTACTGTAGGTATACTATACTACTGTATACACCTGCATATACTGTAGGCTATACATGAAGTCTTCAGCATCTTCTCTGCATTAATGCATGGTTGGAAAAGGGATCACCAGAGGACTAGATCTTACTGGTGCAGTGGATCATTCTGAGCACAGCAGCAACCCAATGTGGCAGTTGCATGTTAGTGGACTCTGGTACGAGTGTATCGGGTATACTAGTGTTACTGATTATTAAACTAGTCATGCTGCTTTGCAAATGACAGAAGGACCAGAGGACTATGAATAAACATAATACAGTACATGGAAAAAGACAAAACCATAGTCACCATCAGAGTGGATCAACAAGGCAGGTGTGTGGAATCACTTACAGGTTTGGATCAGCCTGATGATAACATTGCTTTTTTTTATTTTTTATTATTATTATTTTTTTATTTCATACACAGAATTTTCAGGGCAGCTGGCATGGTGACGTAGCAGATATTGTTGCTGCCTTTCACCTGGACACCGAAGATGGCATTGGACCGATGTCGACATGAGCGTTTCTGCTACAATGGCCTAGGACGTAAATGAACACGAACAGTCTTGCACTCATCGCCCTCAGCGAATAAATTGAAAACCGCAACAAAAGAGAACTTATGTTTAAAACTATAGTGAGGTATGTGCTACACAGCTCTACTTATGCACACACAGTTACAGAAGTGTGTTATTTGTAATTGCAATTGATCTGGTGTCACCCAAATGAGGATGGGTTCCTTTTTGGTTCCTTCCTTTTGTCGTCTCGGCGAATTTTCCTTGCCACCGTCGTCACAGGCTTGCTCATTAGTTATAGTAGTAGTATATATATATAATTGTAAAGAGTTATTCTAAGATGCTCTGTGCTTTCCTGACACCCTGTAGAACATGCTGGTAGATATGATGTCTTTACTAAATCGTGTGTTCATAGTGCCAATCAGTGGACTGGTGTCCCATCCAGGATGTATTACTGTTTCACTCCCATCATTCTCCAGATCCACAGTAACCCTGACCAGAATAAAGCCCCACTAAAGATGGACGATGAATAAATGATAATTCAGATGCAATGTTCAATACAGGCCTGATTATTATTTTGTTTTTTCCATTTTGATCTATTATCCTTCCACACACTCATGATTAGAAAGGCATATCAAAGTGTTGGTGTTCCTGAGGTATAAGCAATATCTCAAACTGTAATATTTCCTCTGAATGCTAAATAAACACAATGGGATGGTTGATTTGTGTGTGTGTGTGTGTGTGTGTGTGTGTGTGTGTGTGTGCGCGCGCGCGCGCGCGTCATTGAAGGTTCAGTTGGTGTTCTGAATGTGGGGGGGACATAAAATTAAAGATCCGGACAATTTCAAAATCCTTAATTTTTCTTTTTTCCGTAGTTGATTTTTAATCCAAAAAATCTGAGAATTTAATAAAGTACAGTAAATAAATATGAAAGTGTTACACTCCCGTGGGTGCTTACAATAAATGCAACAGAATACAGAGTAAAAAGAGTGTGCGTGCTGTGAGGTTGTCAGCAAGCCAAACTGATGGAGCCTGGTTCCTGCCTGTGGAGACAAACATAATATGTTACAATGACAAGCGATACCACAGACAGCTGTGTGACTGCAGTTAAAGCATAATTTGGCAGGAGGACCAATAGATACATCAGCTAAGCAATCAACAGAGCACATCAGCCAAAATGTGCTATCTCTGAATTATACTCTGTTATACCCCAGCACTGTTTAATACTCGATTCTGATTGGTCAGAACATCTGATAATAGTGCCAGCTGTAAGGGAAATGCACTTGTCTTAATGTTATTGCTTCTAAAATAACGGCACAATCTCTGGGACTTGTACAATGAACATGCCACATGAACAGATTTTATAATGTGTGTAATTCCTGATATGGCGAGGTTTTCTGTAAGGTGTTTGTTTAGCATTTTTGGAAGGAGTCTCCAGGGCCAGTGTTTTGTGACATTCAGAAAAATCTTTATATTATGTATATAATATTATTATTATTATTATTATTATTATTATATAGTATATTTGTCTTATTCACTGTAAGTGAGAGAAAAAAAGAGAGAGAGTATGGTGAGGGAAGACCTATAACATAAGTGATAACAATTGCAAATTTTCGACAAAATGAAAAGCAACTATAAGCAGATCAATTACGAAGTGAATAAATGTAATAAATAACTGTATGTAAATGAAGATATTATATGGTTGGCAAAAAAGGCAGTGGTAAAAGACGAATAAAACCCTTCCGGATGTGCCGATATACAGTAGGTCAATAATGAACCTCAGGATTGCTGATTATTCTCCTGTAAGATCGTCAGAGGTGTGGACTCGAGTCACGTGACTTGGACTCGAGTCAGACTCGAGTCACAATTTTGATGACTTTGGACTTGGCTCGGGACTTGGATGTCTTGACTTGGGACTTAACTCGAGACTTGAGTGAAAAGACTTGAGACTTACTTGTAACTTGCAAAACAATGACTTGTTCCCACCTCTGAAGATCATGCCACCTTGTGTTTCCTTCGTGTCTTATTAATGCCTTTTAATTCGTCATAAATTTCATTCCTCTTCAAAGGCAAAGAGATAAACTGGTCTCAAGTCAGCAGCTAGTTTCGATTTATAGGAGTGCGGTCTGACTGACCTCTGTGTCCAGGCATGGCGTCCCCTTCATACAGCGCAATGCTTAGTGCTTGTTTCTGCTCATTGTCCAGCTTTTGCCATTGCTCATCTGTCACGGCCCACGCCTGTTCAGAGTTCAGCCAGGACAGCTGACTTGCACTGAACACCACCTGTAATGATGACAGCGACCGTATGAAATCTGGATACAGTCTGGCGATGCAAACGTCATACAATGTAACACTGGCTCATGGAACACAACAATGATAGCGTATGAAATGTCTAATTCTTACAGCCATCTTTTTGGGGGGTATCAGGGATATTGCTAAGGGAGTCAGCCCTTCCATTTGTTCCCTCACGAGGGATGACAACAGCATGTCATCCAGTCCGGCTGAGGAGGAAAAAGCAGGGTCATCATTATAAAGTTTGGAGCAAGCAAAAAACAAGCAGCTTCAGTCATTTTCACACTATGATGCAAGCTTTAACGAAGCTACCTGTTTCGGTAGCTAATAAAATGCTAGTTTTTGGTATGAGGGTAACTGGGAACGAACTACTTTCATATTGGTCAAATTTTCTACTCGTCCTGATGTCTTTGGATAAAAAAAAAATGGAGGCTATTTTGTTGCCGTAATTCTAGACCACAACTTTAGGTCAACGTGATGGAGCCACAGTAGTGCGTTCATGACCGTATTTTCATTTTAGATTTAGGTTTGAAGTGACTCTTTGTAGTTAAACGCCCTTTTATTCAGTATACAGGCATTTAGGGCAAATTAATAAAAGAAAAAAAACGAAAAAAACAACACTGCTAATAGTTCAGAGTGATGCTATGTTATGTTAAGTTACCGTACAGAGTGAAGCTGGCTAACCTTAGCTGGTTAATACTGAACTAGTACTGTTTGTTTCATAGATCCTAGAGTGATATTTTGGCACCAAAACACCAAAATGAGCTGATTCTTTGACTGATTTTGTGTGTTGGGATTTTTTTTGGTGAGTAAAAAATATTGGATTTTTATAAAATATGTAACTGATAAAAGGTTATGGTGCAAACTGATAAGGATGAAAAGATAGGGATGTATTGAGGTGTAGATTGTTTTGAACACTAAAGTTACATTTGTTATTTATGTGGCTCAGTCGGCTGATGATAATTCTTTGAAGAGACGCTGGTTAAAAGCACCAATTGTAATCTCTATGTATTAATATAATAGAAATGCCTGGCATGTTATATGACATCAGTAAAGTGTTTTTTTTTCCCTACTAAGCAGACAGAATTTAATTGTGATGCATCATATCTTTGACCCAGAATTCCCTACCTGCCAGAGTCCCGATCTCCGTGAAAATCTCAGAGCTCCAGCTACTGACAGGACCAAAGGCCAGAGGGCTGGAGAGTCGGGCGGTCAGAGCCCCAGCCTGCTGCTCAAAGCATGGCAGGAATGTCTCCCTCAGGAACGTCACGGCCAAACTGACAAACATCACATACATTTGTGATCGAATTGCAAATTTTATTATTAACATTGCAAGCATTAGCATTGTCACTAAACTGACTTGTCCTCTAACCTCAGGTGAAATGGGTCCAGACGGGAGATTTCTGCGGGAGTGAAGCCGCAAAGTAGATTGCCAAGAGAAACCAATTCGACCACTCCGAGGTCTTCAGGCTTCTCTTTGCGCCGTCGCATGAATCCCTGTAGAACCACTCTCATCTGGTAAAAAAAAAAAAATATGAATGGCTGATTTCAAGGGGGACTTGGCAGATGAATGGTGCATTGCACCCTGTCTCAGTTTATAGACACCGTTCTGGTCTCCAAATATCTGCATTTTCAATTTGACAGTGATGTCACAATTTCAGATACCCCATTCCTTATATATGAACCGTGTTTAAGAAACAAACAAACAAAAGCCTCACTTTTCTTGGATTCCATGCTTTTAGGCTTCCAAGATGAGCCACCACAGCTAGGTCAGACAAGTTCACAGCTTGTAGCTCTCTCTCGCTCATCTCAGTGATGATACAGCCCAGTTCCAGTACCTGTGCTGGCCCGAGCGCCCTCACTGGCTTATAAACCTGAAAAAAAAAAAAAAACCCACACATCTGATCTATTAGCCTTGTCCCCACTGATCACAAATGAGGGTATGTGTACCTAAATGGGTTAATGGGTTAATATTGTATCTACTGTATACACTTAGTAACAATAGCCTTGTTAGAAAATTCAAGAAGAAAATTATAGGCACCGGACATGGCTAATCGAGTACATTTCAGGTAAAGGGAAAATTGTTTCTCTTTTAATTTTTGTCCAAACCATTCCTTCATATTGTATTTTGCTCATTAAAGGCACACTAACCGGTCTGAGTTCTGCCCACAGTGCCCAGCGTTGCTCAGCATCAAGAGAACCGTCCTGACCCAGGATCTCCACGCACTCCTTCAGTTCTCTTCTCTTCATTCGATTGAGCTGATACCAGCGCCATGCTGAGGGAAGAGTCCCCTTGATATCCCCACAAGTTGGGATTGGCTCTGACAAAAGTTATTGCACTTGCACATAAGATCATGTCCATCACGTCTGATTCATTACTGTAACTCATTATGGACGCAATATATCAAGGTTGTGAAGATGCCTCACCTCTTCTATTCCACCTCCGTCCTCTGGTTATTTTATGAATTAAGCTGTAAATCTTGTCTTTCAGTCCTTTCGGGTCCACACACACTTTACCAAGCTCAGTGTCTTTCCAGTGCCACTGACTTTGCAGGACTTGCTCAACTGTGTCTTTACCTAAATCATCCTAATAGCAACACAATGGTATAACTCAGCACAAGGATAGATGCATGGATTGACAACGGCCTTTGTCTTGCCTTTTATTTTTCCTTCTTACCAGTGGAAGAGAGCGTATTTGTTGAGGTGACAGGGTGAACACTAGTCGGTCTACATGCTCAATATCTCCTACTGTCCATGACTTTGGCTCTCTATAAATCAGATGCAAATCAGGTCATCTAATAATTTATTCAGTAGACTCTTACTTATACAGAAATATGTTGCAGTCTTTTTAAATCCTATCAATGCCAAGGGAGTTAAAGAAGCTGACCCCCTTCTTAAGAAGAAGGATTAATTACAGTGAATTATTTATATATATATCCCATGAGGTCAATTTTTTAAAAAAAAAGGTTTAAGTTCTTTACACAAGAATTAAGACAACTAAAAAAGTTACAAGTTATTAATGGATCTATATATATATATTTTTTTACTTCTGAATGTCTTTTCCGAAATGCTTATCTAAAAGTATTACCCAGTTAGATTATAGCATTAAAGCAAGCTACCCAGTCCAATTACTATGGAAAAAGTTTGCTTTTGGAGAAATATGGTGAGATTAGGTCTGGATTTACACAGGAAAAGAAAATTGGGTAGACATCTTACCCCAAGGGATGTCTTCCTCTATTCTACCTCAGCATGTTCTGTATTTATCATAAAGGCATAATAACCTACCCAAGCATACTTCTCTCTGTAAGCAGAGAAGCCATTGCTCTGAAGGTGTCAGAGGGGATGCAGTACTGTTTCAGGTCCTCGAGGCGCAGCTTCAAAGCCTCTCTGTCCACCTGAGACAGCATGTCCTTGTCCAGGAAGAATAGAAGAGGACCCAGCAGGTCCATGGTGGCCCCAGAGATTTTGTCCTCAGCAATCCTCTGAAAAGAAAGATGTTTCAGGAGAGATGAAAAAGATAAACAAGTGTGCACTAATCTCTCGACTGGGTGCTCAGGACGAGCAGATTAAATACTGTATGGCTTTCAGTTTAGCTGACAAGTAGATGTAGATAGACCAATCACCAGTGATTTTGTTCAGGTGTACTTCACTCGTCCAAGAACCAATGAAAAAAAAAACCTCTATTCACTTTTGATTTTTATTTGATTAAATGTAACAAAAACTGGTTCATATATTTTTCATCTCCACACAGAACCTCAGTGCTGTGGCCTGCACAACTCTTTTCCAATTCCCACCACCAAATTCCATTACCACGATGTTCCATTGGTTTGCTCACCTTTCTAGATGTTGTGCAATTGTGGGGCAGCATGCTCAGCGCCCCATTTAGCTCCTCAGAGTTCGTGGACCTAGTGGTCCTGAAACAAGTGTTAATGGTGGCCCATTGGGGCAGGAATCAAGGCACCCTAGGCTCAGGGGAGGAGCAGTGGACAGAACAGTTAATGGAGTTTTCAGATTGGACTACTTTTAAGTACTCTGCTGTCACCAAGGTTATTTCAGGGTTTATTCTAAGAATTCTCTAGCTGGTACCCTATAGCATAAGTCAAGTGTGATAGCCTAATGACTCAATTTATGTTTGAGGCCATGTCATTATTGGTGTTGTCCTGCCCCACCAAAATCAATGGCCATGAGCCACTTCTGATTATTTGTGAGCACTAATTAAACTGCCACCAAATATAATGATTTGGTTTTATATTATAACAAATAATACATACTTGATGAAAGATGGCACTACCTTTGTGTGTTAATGCATAAAATTTATATACTGGCACATTTGCCTGATATACAATTTAATGTTGGTTGTTCATCTCCATATTGTGGAGCTAAGAATTTTAATTTTATAGTTAATGTTTTATAGTTTTATAGACTAAACCTGTGAAAAAAAAAAAAACTGTATTCCGTAACTGGCTACGAGTGTAGAAGCAATGTCTAAATTAGTCCATCCATGCAGAAGTTTCCAAAAGGTATTTCTCTCACAAGCACATCAATAGCTTTCTCAGCCAAGGTCATCTGCTTGTGTCGCGGAAGCTCCAGGAAATCAATAAAGTGTCTTCGAACGTGGTTCAGGACAGCCGAGAGTGAGGTGTTGGACAGGTGCTCAATCATCGTCATGCTGCGAGACAATATCTGAGAGTTAGGCAGAGGACATCAGAGGTCTGATGGAGAATATAGAAAAAGGAAGAAAAAAAAAGATACAGTATATGATCTCACGGTAATCCTGCAGTGAAGGATGGGTTGAAGCCATCCAGATCCACATCTGGCCTTTTTCTAAGTTCCTCTATCGCACACTTCCTCTGTTAAAAGGCAATGAAATTGATTTTGTTGACATCTTTTCTAAAGCAGACACAGTACTGAAATATATTTTTCCTCCCAGGCCTCGACTTGTGTAATGTTTGATTTACTCACTAATTAAACTAATTATGCTCAGCCTATTTAAACAAATTTGGCAGCTGAACGCATTGTTTCATTATACAAAAACGGCATCAACATATTCGTCATTTGTTATTTACTGGCAATCCAGAAAGCGAGCCTTCATTAGCGTCAGTTTGAATCAAACGCTATTTGCTTTGGCAGCGCAGTCTTGGAATAGCAATTGGAAAAAGAGCAGATGCCAATAAATGTGAATTGCTGGACTGGGATTGAAGCTTGTCTCACACATTCTCACCAGAGAGGGCCTCAATCCGCCGGGCAACTCGGTAATAAACTGTAACAGTTCAGAGAAGTCTGATTCATTGGCCCAACGCTGTAGGCTCTCACAGCTCATGCCACCTGCAATGCGGCCTAGACGTCTGCAACAAGAAGAAACAAACCACACGATACTACTGAAAGCCATGTAGCAAGCCAAAAAAAAACATGGTCAGATTTCTTCTCTGATGACAAGTTCAAAGGTGACAAATGTACTTCATACGAGCCAAGTCTCAAGACAAGTCTCATTTATGTGACTGAATCAAAACACTAAAAGGCATGCTGCTGACTGATGTCACTTACAGTACGGTCTCCCGCGTGACGTTTTCTGTCTGCTGAATCATTCCAAAAAGCAACTGGGCCTGTTGAATGAAAAACTTGAGAAGTTGGATGACAACCAAAACTGAATGCGATCCTCCTTTTTGGCTGAGACAAAATCACTTTCGTGCCATTACTAATTCATATTCTTTTGTGTAAGCCACTCGAACACGGTGAGTGCAATTTGCTTGATGGCAGGTGAGAGGCACTCCGTTTTAATTTACTGAAAGGCCCATCTATATGAGCTGCTGCAAATGAGTGTGTCATTAGCTGTGGACAGATCCACCCAACAAGAACTAATACAGGATGTGGCATTATTAGCATGATTTATCTGCTATGGTTCTTTACTACTCAGGTACTGGGAATAAATAGAACATTACCTGTTGAGGTGACCAGGACATGTTTCTGTACTGAGGAATGTGACGAAGGATTGTCTGTCCGTCGAGCTCAGTGGCCAGTTTTTTCAGGGAAACGAAGGGTAAAAGGCAGTGCAGGTGGAGAGTGTTATTGGTTGACAAATGCTCCAGAACCTTTAATATAATAGTACGTTAGTTAGCTCAGGGGGTGGCTGATGTTGAGAGTAATTAAAGAAAACTAACAGACGATGACCAGACGGGAATTTGTCATGACCATTTAATGAAACGTGTCGAGTAAGTACTATTAATATTAATCAGGCTGTGTTGCCAGTTCCATTTTTTTTCTTTTATGCAGAAGTATGCAACTTCAGAGCTGCACTGCTTTACTTATTGTCAAAGCTATACTCTATATAACAACATAAGGTACACAATTACTGTATATGAGACCATTTTAAGACTTTGGCGAAAGAATTACTAAGAGAAAAAGCATTTGAACATTGCTTTGTTAATTAATTATTAATTAATTGGAAGTTACCGGTAAATAATCAACAATGGAGTTGCAATCTGCCAAGAGTGTTTAATTAATTAAAGAAGCACGTGTTATGCTTTTTTTAGTACATTTTTGTGGTAAATATATTGTTGTAAAAAAATCTATAGCATACCATATTCCTAAAAAAAAAAAAAGGGTAAAAACACTTGACACTGGAGACGGATCTTACGGAAAACATCCACGTACAGTGTCAGTGATGATAGGTTTGTGGGTTTTGTTGAGCCATAAGGCTTTTTCAG